>VSMD01121758.1:0-43591 GCA_008750895.1 Mirza zaza
GAGGAGCTTGTTGCTGGTTGAAAGATTGTATTGGGCTTCATCCCAGGGATGCAGGGATGGTTCAACATACGTAAATCTATAAATGCAATTCACCACATAAACAGAAGCAAAAACAAAGACCACATGATTCTTTCAATAGATGCAGAAAAAGCTTTTGACAAAATTCAACACCCTTTCATGATACCAACACTTAAGAAAATAGGCATAGAAGGGACATACCTAAAAATGATACAAGCCATATATGACAGACCTATAGCCAACATCATACTGAATGGGGAAAAATTGAAAGCATTCCCACTTAGAACTGGAACCAGACAAGGCTGCCCACTATCTCCACTTCTATTCAACATAGTGCTGGAATTCCTGGCTACAGCAATCAGACAGGAAAATGGAATTAAAGGTATCCAAATAGGGGCAGAAGAGATCAAACTTTCACTGTTTGCTGATGATATGATATTATATCTAGAAAACCCTAAAGAGTCAACCAAGAAACTCCTGGAACTGATCAATGAATTTAGAAAAGTCTCAGGATACAAAATCAATACACAGAAATTAGAGGCATTCATATATGCCAACAACAATCTAATTGAGAACCAAATCAAAGACTCAATTCCCTTCACAATAGCAACAAAGAAATTAAAGTACCTAGGAATATACTTAACCAAGGAGGTAAAAGACCTCTACAGGGAGAACTATGAAACACTGAGGAAGGAAATAGCAGAGGATGTAAACAGATGGAAATCCATTCCATGCTCGTGGATCGGCAGACTCAACATCATTAAAATGTCTATACTACCCAAACTGATCTACAGATTCAATGCAATACCTATTAAAATCCCATCAGCATTCTTCACAGATATAGAAAAAATAATTTTACGCTTCGTATGGAACCAAAGAAGACCCCGAATATCAAAAACAATTCTAGGCAACAAAAACAAAACGGGAGGCATTAATATGCCAGATATCAAACTATACTACAAAGCTGTAGTAATTAAAACAATCTGATATTGGCACAAAAATAGAAATATTGATCAGATCTGAGAATCCTGATATAAAACCATCCTCATATAGCCATCTAATCTTTGACAAAGCAGACAAAAACATACGCTGGGGAAAAGAATCCCTTTTTAATAAATGGTGCTGGGAAAACTGGATAGCCACCTGTAGAAGGCTAAAGCAGGTCCCACACCTTTCACATTTCACAAAAATCAACTCATGCTGGATAACAGACTTAAACCTGAGGTATGAATCTATTAGAATTCTAGAGGAAAATGTTGGAAACACTCTCCTAGACATCGGCCTAGGCAAAGAGTTTATGAAGAAGTCCCCAAAGGCAATCACAGCAGCAACAAAAATAAATAAATGGGACATGATCAAACTAAAAAGCTTCTGCACAGCCAGAGAAACAGTCAAGAAAGTAAACAGACAACCTACAGAATGGGAGAAAATTTTTGCATCCTACGCATCCAATAAGGGGCTGATAACTAGAATATACTTAGAACTCATGAAAATCAGCAAGAAAAAATCAAATAACCCTATTAAAAAGTGGGCAAAGGACTTGAACAGAAACTTTTCTAAAGAAGACAGAAGAATGGCCAACAAACATATGAAAAAATGCTCAACATCTCTAATCATCAGGGAAATGCAAATCAAAACCACAATGAGATATCACTTAACTCCAGTGAGAATGGCCTTTATCAAAAAGTCTCCAAATAACAAATGCTGGCATGGATGCGGAGAGAGAGGAACACTCCTACACTGCTGGTGGGACTGCAAACTAGTTCAACCTCTGTGGAAAGCAATATGGAAATACCTTAAAGTGATACAAGTGAATCTACCATTTGATCCAGCAATCCCATTACTGGACATCCACCCAAAAGATCCAATGACACTCTACAAAAAAGACACCTGCACTCGAATGTTTATAGCAGCACAATTCATAATCACAAGGCTGTAGAAACAGCCCAAGTGCCCATCAATCCAAGAATGGATTAATAAAATGTGATATATGTATACCATGGAGTACTATTCAGCTCTAAGAAACAATGGTGATATAGCACATCTTATATTTTCCTGGTTAGAGCTGGAACCCATACTACTAAGTGAAGTATCCCAAGAATGGAAAAACAAGCACCACATATACTCACCAGCAAACTGGTATTAACTGAGCAACACCTAAGTGGCCACATAGGTACTACAGTAATAGGGTATTGGGCGGGGGGGGGGGGGGGGGGGGGGGGGTNNNNGTGCGGGTATATACATACATAATAAATGAGATGTGCACCATGTGGGGGATGATCATGCTGGAGACTCAGACTTGTGGGGGAGGGGGGAATGAGCATTTATTGAAACCTTAAAATTTGTACCCCCATAATATGCCAAAATAAAAAAAAAGAAAAGAAATAAAATATATATATAAATAAAATATAGTAGCTAAGATGGGAAGAGGTATGTCTTAATTCAGCTTATATTGGCCAAATGTTTTCTCGGTTTAACGATGCTACACCTCATGGGGCACATGGTGGAATATGAGAAACAGTTCCTGTCCTCAAGGGTTTTCTAATATGTCACATGTATCAAAGTAATGTGTGTGTGTGTACAGGAGTGTGCATGCATTAGTGCTTGCGAGTAGAGAAGGGTGGGGGGTATAAACACAAATGCAAAATTCTCTATATTTTATACAGACCACAATAAATACTGCAGGGAAGGAACAGGCAAGATGCTTAGAGAAAGGAGATCTTACAGCTCAGTGAAGGGCTTAGGAAAACATTTTATAACATACAAATAGGTGTAAGGATGTTTCCTTTGGGGTTCTTCATGTTTAAGGATATGAAATTTGAGATAGGGCTTATCGAGAATATATTCAGACATGAGTCAGCAGAGTGTGGCCTACTAGTTAGGAGTTTAGAAAGCCGTGGGTGTAGATCTGAACTCCACAATTCAGAGGCTGTGTGATCTTGAACAAATACTGTTACCTTGCCAGGTCCCAGCTATCCACAAGGAGATGATCAGTGTGTTGTGAGAATTTAGTGATAATGTATTTTGAGAACTATACTCAATAAATACCAGGTTGTAGTTCTTGTCACTGCTCTTATTGGATTAATAGTTCATATTTATACCTGTGTACCTTATAAAACCAGAGTGAAATCTAAAGCAGCAAAAAACATAGGCATAGCATTACCAGTTCTCTGTAAGACTAGTCTCTTGTTTTTAGTGGACCCCTTGTATTTTGTCATGCTTTGCCTCAGAGACAGTATGACAGGGAGGAAACCAGACTGTAATCTGCATGAGGCCAATGACATGTAACTTTTGTTCACCAGCACATACCTAGTTTGCTAGCAAAGTACCTAGCTCCTAGCTTTGATACTACCCTTGCTACCACATCACATTCCCTTTACCCCGTGTTAACGTCACTAGCCAAGCATTGTACACTTTTCAGTGAGCTTGGGGAGGATCTGAAAATCCTTCTTCAGCACTCCAAGAGCACCCTGATAATCGAGTGAAGTTGGGGCATGAAGTTAAGAAGATATTTGCCATTTTTTGTTGATGTTTAATTTATTCAGGCCTTTTGTCTGGCATGCAGGTCCCTGACTTGGACTTGCTGATCTTCCAAAATAGATTACATTTCCTCAAGGACAGGGACCTTCCCTATCTTACCCATCTCTGTATATGTTAATACTTGCACCCAGTACTGTGCCAGGCACATAACTGGTGCTCAGGAAGTATTCTTTGAGTCTATAAGGGAATGAGTGGTTCCCAGCCGGTGACATAACCCATAATATTTGGTGTCCATCTCAGATATTCCCCCAAAAGGAAAAGGCATCTCCAGTGGATGTTCACCAACATTCCAGAGGTATCTTATACTTTTACAGGGTGTGCCAAAAGTCGCCATACATAGGGAAAATGGGAAGCTGTAGCTAAATGTACCTTTATTTACAAAGTATTCATTACAAAATTTTAAAAAAAATGTTTCCTTTGTATGGAGATTTTTGGGACACCCTGAAGAACAGCCTCTTGACTACCTTAGAATGTATTAGGACACTGTACAAGTAGCTTTTTCTCATAATTAATACAGAAGTTCTTCTAGTTAGACCCTGGTTGGCCTCAAGTCCTGATAATAGTAGACCTAAGGTTTTTCTTACATAACGTAAGTGATATATTTCTGAAAAATTGCTTGGAAGGTAGATTTCAAAAATCGGATTATAGTTTAAATGAATATTGGATCCATTTATTAGATCACTGACAGTATATAAAAATATCATGTAGTATGTCCAGTACACCTTTAATTTATTATTTTTATAATTCTGATTTTCATGTCTATTAAAATTAAGATCATGTTGCACCATTGGGAATGAACTACACAGGATAGCTGGAATTTTCAGAGGTTTTGAATTTTTTTTTCTCTTTATATACTTTTAACGGCCATTCAGATGGAAATGATTTTGAAATATCTTCATGCTTCTATGCCTTATTAAGCAGAAGAGATTGTGCAGAATTTAATTTTTTTCCAATGATTACAGTTCACTGTTATGTGGAACAGCTAATATTTGCTAAAATTTAATTACATCAGTTAGTTATCACTTGGTAACAAATACCCCCAAACTCAGTGGCCTAAAACAATAAAATTTTATTACTGTGTGCATGTCTACATGTCAGTTAGGTAGATCTGCTTATGTCTGTGGGGCCCAGCTGAACTGGGCTGAATGTGCTCTCACAGCCCCAGGCAGCCAGGGTCTTTTAGAAGGTGGCTGCTCTAAGGCGATTGTGTTACTGCAAGTATTAGAACGCGTGGTCCCGAGGACAAACCAAATGGGACACGAGGAGAGTCGGAGAATCAAAGTTTATTCACCTGCAGGCTCAGAGGGGCCTTGCCACCAAATTCTAAGCACTGTCTATCTGACTTTTCTTATGTTTATTAAGTTGGGGTAGTCCGAAGGGTAGGGTATCAGGTGTAGGTTAGTTGATGTGTCAGGCGATGGGTTAATATTATGTTGATATGCCAGACAATAGATTTAGTGTTATGCTGATGCCAGGCAATAGACTAGTTGATGGCCAGGTAACAGGTTAGTATTATGTTGATGTGGGTCTTCCATGAGGGGTGGGGGTCTTGGGAGCCTGGCCTGATGTGCCAAGTAATAGATGGGGGTTTCCCTTATCAGTTGTAACTTGTGTGATGCATCTCTGCTCCATGTGTTCTCTCATCCTCCAGCAGGCTAGCCCAGGCTGTTCCCATGGCAGTAGCAAGGTTCTAACCCAGCGAGCAGGACTGCACAGGTCTCTCGAAGCCTCTCTCAAAACTGACAGACACTTACACTGCATACTTTTGACCAAATGAGTGAAGAGGTTGTTAGTCTCATTTCAGGGGATGGAGGAGTAGACTGCTCATTTTGAAGTAATTGCTGCAAAGTCACATTGCAAAGGGTGTAGCGCAGAAAGGGTTGACTATTTGGAGCTCTTTCTCGCAGACAACCTATTGCAACACCCTCAAGGAAGAAAGAGCTCCAGTACTCTCAGCCCCTGATGCTAATTAGTCTCAGACTGCTGGGAACTTTGAGCTCTATTGTTTGCCTTTTTTGGAGGTATGTGAGCTTCCTTTCTTATCCTCAGGCTATTTGTGTTATCTTTGCTGTTGATGTACCTGCTTCTAACAGCGCTTTAGCCATACTCTTCTCTTTTCCCATCTTACTACTTTGACTAATTTGCTTAGAATACAATCGACCAACATCTGTTAGGGATTGTGTAAAGTAATTCTCAGTAATTTCTATGGCACAAGGAGCTTTCCTATTTGTGATGCATTTTTATTACTTGGAAACTTAATTTTTTGCTAGCAGAAGATATTGTTGAGATGTGTGTTTCCAAATGGCTAGAGTGAGGTTCTAGGTATGAGATATGTCATGATACCGTTTTGTCATAAATGACAGCATCTTACCCTTTACACAGTAAGTTCCAAGGGAGAGGACAGGGATAGTGCTCCTGTTTTTTTTTTTTTGCCACTCTGTCCTCAGGTCCTAGCATCTCCTCATAATAGTTAGGATGAGTGAATAAATGCACTGATGATTTGTAGTAGCTCTAAACCCAGGAAGACTTGTGAAAATCCCCAGTGTTCTCTGTGTTCTACAAAACGTAGTGCAGGCAATACTTTCCTGCCTCTGAGGAGTATTACAAGGATTAACTAATGTCAGGAAAGGGCTTTGATATGCCTAGATGAAGGGCATCCCATAACTATAATATTTTATTGTTATAATACTATAAAATGCTTTTTGGGACATATAGCTTACATATTTTCCATAAAATTAATCCATAAATCATGTACAAAATGTATCAAATCCAAAAGCAATAGCTTTGACCTTAGAATTGCTGCAGTGGTAGTTTGATGATATACTACCTACTACATCAGCAGTACTCTAAAGTACATAAAATGTGCTTCCATATATTCAAAATGTGCAAACACTTAAAACAAATGACTGGGTGCTTTAAAAAAAAAGAAGATTAAATGAAAATGAGTCAGAGTTTGTCATATGGAATACAAGTGTTTTTAAGACATTTTCATGAATGCTGCAATTTTTAGTTATTTTCACTAACTCACGTGAAATATTCGCTATTCATATCAAAATGTTCCGTAGAACTACTTTACAATTTCCTTCTTTGAAAGGTAATTTTTGTTTCCTCATGCTTCCTGCTTAATAGCCATATACAAATGTCTGCAGAGCTTTTAATGAAATGTCAGCGTACATAATCTTTTTGTTACATCTTTGTTTTATGTCACCATGGAAAATATAATACTTGCAAATTTTTAAAAAAATATACTCATTTCTTCTCAGTTATACTATTAAATTTATGAGTAACTATCTGCAAATGAGGGAACTCTTTTATCATTACCAGTGTTGCCAAAAACTGGTTGTACTTGAAGAAACTATTACAGCTTTATAAATAAGATTTTCAGAAACATAAAAAGACATACCTGTCACAAGCAGATTCTTGCTTAAATAAGGTTGTTTTCAAATCCCTCCGTTTTTGCATGGTGCCTGCAAAAGCACATTATTTTGCAAGCATTAAATCAGAATGGTGTGTGCATTCCTTTCCCAGAGGGACTTAGCCAAGTAGGGGAATATCACTGAAAGGGTATCTCTATCACAGATGTAAGGTAACCTTTAAATATTTGCATAGCGTAATACCAGGCATCAGGTTTAGAGGGGCGGTTACTCACCCCTGCTGGATTCCCAGTCTACCCTCACGGTGGCTGGGCTGAACATGTCTGCTTATCTCTCATTTTATTGAGAAGGTCAAGGCCATTTGACATGAATTCCTTTAACTACTTTCTTCTCAGAAATTGCTCACATCACCCCCCTTCTCTCCTCCTTCTCCGAGAAGAAAGTATAGTTATCAAACTCTGCTACCCAAGAAACATCCAGTTTTCTGATTCAGTATTTCTAAAGCCTTTGTATATTGACTGGCAATACAATTCTTTGTATTAATAGTATTTTTTACTAAGCCATCTTTTCCTAGGGGATTTTATGCAATTTGAGCAGAGATGCATCTTAAATATCTATATCTGCCATTTCAGTTATAATTCCGACATCAACATTTTGTATGGAGTAGTTACTTAATAGTGAATTGAACGAAGTTTATAAATGTAAGCACTGTTTATAGTACTTAATACTGATTGAATATTTTGTATAGGTGGGTACTGTTCCAACTCTGAATATTTCATGCTTATATATTTAAATGACCTAAATATAAGCAGACACTAGATTCTTAGACTAGTGAAGAGCCATATGAAAATGGATGTCATGGTTTTTGAACTGAGTATATATGTATATACACATATATATATATTCATATACATGCACCCCCCTCACATACACATATATAGAGTTTGATTTTGATTAGGGCATGTTGTGAATACTGTACCTTTGTTTTAAAAACGCAGGCCTTTATGAATTCGGTTTATTTTTTCATGTAAATACAGTGTGCTGTTTTTATTTTTCACACCTCTGTGTCTAAGAGAAGGTCTTATTTTTATTTCCCAACAGGTCTCAACCTGGGGAGAAAAAAAATCACAGTTCTACTTTTTTTCTCTTTCTTTTCCTCGCTTAAGAAAATAAATATAGATTTATCTGGCTAAAGTACTTTCTGAGCTAACAAGTCATATCTTAAGATTGTTTTTTTTCTCACGTTTCCGATTGTGTGACAAGGTGGTATAAACAGTGTAGTTTGTATTAGCTGCTTGTCTTATAGAAAGTATGCAGAAAGGGTATTGAGAGGACATTAAAAATAACTTTAGGAGCATTAAAAGGATGTTTTAAGTCAGGGATGATGGATAAATGGAATCAGTGTTGGTCATGTCAACTGTGAAGAGTAGAATCCCAAATGTTCTTATTTATGTGCTAATATTATCATCTCATTTAATATTTAACAAAAATAAAAATGTTTTGTTAGTCTCTTCCTTTGGAGAACCAATGAGATTATTATTATCATTATTATTTACCTTGCAAAATTTTAACACAAGATACAATGCTAATCCATGGTATTTCATTTCACAATGCATATTGGGTCTAGTATAGTAGTTATCACTTTGGAATTTAAGGATATGTATGTCCTTAAAAATGTCCTCTTACAAGAATGTTTCTGATTTTTGAAGTTCTAGGAGTGAAAAGTGAACTATTTGACATTTTCTCTAAGAGATTTTTAAGCATCTTATTAAAACCTCTTCATTCAAAATAACTACACAGAAGGGGTTGATTGTGAAATGGTCACGTTCAAACCTGTCTGATAAAAAAGAATCACTTCTCTGTGCTGTGCAGCAGGTCTTCACTGCCCTCTCATGGAAAATCCACACTGCTGATGACCCTGGTCTCTTTCCTTGGACAAGAGCCACCACTGCCCTTGGCCACTACCAGGCATCATTGCTGGACTCTTTTTAAAGGTCCCTCGGTCTTAGACTAGATTGGGCAGCTGGGTTATGTTTAATTTGTATTAAATTACTCGGGGAAGTTGTATTATTTTTAAGTTGTGTTTTGGTAGGAAAGATAAGATGAATCATTTTAAGGATGTGGATAAGCAGGGTACATTTAATGGAGGGGAAGGAACCCTATTGCCTCTGGCAATGGCCCTGCAGAATAGGGTTAAGGAAGCAACGTTCACTCCACAGCTGCCATTTGTACTGTCCACCCCTGCTCTGCATAGCAGGTTGCAGCTGGCTGTTAACACCGTTGTGAAGTTGGCAGAATCTGCTTTGCTTCTCTGTAGGATATAAAGGTGAGAGTAAGTTATAAGCCTGGGGTCACCCAGGTAGAAAGTGGAACAGCCACAGTTCAAATCCAGGCTGTCTGATTCCAAAGTCTAGAGAACTGAATGAGGAAGGTAAAGTGGACTTTTATGAAGTAGTAGTGAAATGAATGAAGATGGATTATTCTGAAAATTTGTTTATTTGAAGATTAATAAAAAAGAGGGTGGATGAAACACAATTATATATGCATTACTTTGTGCAGCCAGAAGTTACAGTTAGCATGCTCAATATACATCAGTGGTACTTCTGTTCTTCTTTAAGATATACACTCTAAAGTTGTGGAACACAGGGTTGGGGGTGGAGCTTTTGAGTCACTGTCCTGGGTCTCCCCTATATTACTGCTGGGTCCTGATAGGTCATGCAGCTTCTTGTGTTATAGAATGGAAAAGTCACCCCCTCCTAGCCAGGATGAAATGATGTAGTGCTTATCGGTGGTTCTCAACTGTGGTGATTTTGTCCTGCAGGGGACACTTGGCAATAGCTGGAGACATTTTTGATTGCCATGACTGGGGACAGGTTTGGTGCTACTGCCATTGAAAGGGTTGGGGCCAAGGTTGCTGCTAAACACCCTGCCATGCACAGGACATCTCTTCACAACAAGGAATTATCTGGCCCCAATGTTAAAAGTGCCAAACTTCAGAAATTCTTGTGTAAATCAAGAGTCCGGTAACAGATACTTTTTTCCCACATGGACCTGTTATTCATTCAGGGCTCTCCATGTGCCAGACATTGTGTCGAGATCTTTCCTTACATCATCGCTGTCCCCAGAAGCCTACAAGGTGAAATGATTGAAGATCAAAGGAGAAAGTGTCTTGCTCAAGGTCACAGAGTACTGAATGGCAAAATCAAGATTTGGACTAAAGCCTGCATAGCTCCAAAGCACTTTCTACAAACTTGCTTTCTCTGTTTAAAGTATTTTCTGCCATTGATTCTTTGCTTTAGATATTTGGAAGAACAAATGAATGTAAGCATTTAAGGCTAATTCATCAGACACTGTGAGCAGAGCCTGCCGACTCTATTGTGTTTCTGTCTATAATACTGTGCTCAGCTGGTCAGGAGGTGTTGGTTTCTGGTTGTAGCTGACTGCCGCTATCGAACCTGCACTTCTTCCCTACTGCCTACTCAGGCCTGGCTTTCAGATCACTGACAAATGTTCACATCCGTAATCATCACCCCCGTAGTTGAGCAAAAGGTTTGGCAGCACTGTGAGTGATGCTCTGCTTTCACTGCTTTTTGTAATTGCCTCAAGGAAGAAGCAGGTCACAGAGGAATAGTGGAGTGTTTGATTCCCAAAGGAACTCTTCAGTGAGAACTACAAGGGCTGGACAATGCATACAAATGTGCTCCAATGGAAAGGTGGACAGGAGCTGTGTGACAGTCAGCCCTCACAGGCTGAGTGTGAAAGCTGACTGTGATTCTTCCCTTCCTCCAGGCGAACAATCCAAGAGGTGACATTCCTTTTTTCTGGGACCCAGTAGGGGGGCACTCAGCCAGCGTGCCGCATGCTTTGGATGGTCAGCCAGGAAAAAGTAGAGAAGAGAGAGAGACTTGCCGGAACTACACCTGTCTTGAACATAGTAAAAGAAAACCTCGAGTAAATCTTCATATAGATTAGGAAGTGTGGACTTCAGTTACTTCAAAGTGGTAGGAGCTTTGATAGTGTTTCATTGGGATAAGAATTATACGGTACTCAGGCTAATTCTCTGAAATCACAAGGGGGATAAATAGTTCTAACAGCATGTTACAGTAAGTTGGTACCCAGGGAGTAGAATGTTATGGTCAACATTAAATTTCCATAGCTGGACCATGATTTCAGTATTGATTTTTGGAGAACAAGGATATAACAGAGTATAGCTCACTCTAAAATAACAATGAGTGTAAGTTAATCTTTTTGTGGATGTTCTAGAAGTGTCTCTGTGTTTCATCAGTTTTTGCTCTGGGTGGTCTTTGGGTGGAGAAAAAACTAAAATTCCTTAAATGTTGGATATCAGTGCTTTCCTGTTTTATTCAGAAGCACAGTATTTTAACTAAGGAGGATAGTTGTCCATTTGTTTGTGTAGATGGAGGAGAAGGAAGACTCCTTGAGGTTGTTGATGGGATGGAATAAGCAGATAAGCAGTATTTTTGGTCTTTAAGGTGATGCATATTAGAGGTGGCTATTGAGATGTAATAACAAAATATACTAAGATGGAATACCATAATACATCAAAACAGAATCGGCTGGCAACACACATATATGTATGCATGTATGCACACATCATATACATATATAATATATACTATGGTTATATAATATTTAACATACTATATATCATATATATCTATTTATACATAGAATACATGATACATATATAGTAATATAAAAGGTATATCATACATAAGAAACAGAATTGACTTAAATATATGTAATATATTAATATAATTATATCATATATTTAACATAATATATGATATAATTATATTAATATATAAGCCAATTGTACTTATTCTGTATTATTATAGAATACAGGATTCATGTAATGTTCTTGGGATAGCATACAGAGTCAGTGATGCTGTGTTCTAAAATTGGAATTGATGATTACATTGCTATAATTCACTAATGTGTGGTTGATAAAATACATCTTGTCATATCCTGAAGTAAAACCCCAGCACAGCACGAGCTACGTTTGAAATGATGTAGAAAACCTGAACTTAGACGTCGTGTCAGACTCTTTTATTTGTCTGTGAATTAGAGACATGTTCAATGATTGTTCTGAATTAGCTTGTGTTTTTACAGCATTCAGCCTTGTCACTATTCTATGCAATTTGATCTTATGTCTCAGGGCTTTGAAAATTGCTCTGCTAACACCTAAGAAGCATGGTGAGCTCTGCTGGGCATTTTACATCCATCCTTCTTCTTTGTGAACATGTGGAAGATCTCAAACTTCTTCTGTGTTCTTTGTTTTGTAGCTTTGTGTGTTCATATCCTGTGAAGGATGTAAGTGGATTGGAAGTTAGATGCTAACCTAAACTTACGATATATGGACACCAAAATTAAAATTATATAAAAATGTTTTCATCTTATGTTATCTATAATCATTGAGGTTAAAGAAAAAGGATCAACTACCTCATCTAAAACAGGAAAGCATCTTGCAAGCAAAATATTTTGTTGTTCTTTGTCCTCTAGTAAAAGCGTTACATAGGGAAACAAGTTTGTGAATCTTTGCACAGTTAAGGATAAACTTTTGAGGATCACAGTGTGTATTAAAAGCCTGGAGAAGTCCTTCAATAAACAGAAACTTAAATTTAATTTAACCCTGTATTGTTCCCAAATATACGTAACAACAGAGACCCTCCTTTCTTACTGATCTCAGAGGGTGCAGAGGTTCTACTGGAAGCATTTTGGGAAATCCCGAATGATGAGGCGTTATCTTCAGTTGGGATTGGATGAGATGATTCGTCCAGGAATGGCAGGGGACAGCATAGTACTCTCTTGTCCCCAAGAACTTTTAAAACCCAGCATTTTCTTTTTAACAGTCTGCGAGCTAACATTAAGTCTAGCAAGTGATTAATGCTACCTTATCATAATTATTATTTTCCTTATGTAAATGTGGAGTTCCCCCTATAGCTCAAATGACATTTCTTCAATTCACTTTCTTTGCAAGCTGGATTCTCACAAAGCACGCTGGCAAATTCCAATCATGCAGGGGCTAAAAAGAGATTCACACAGGCTGCAGGCCACTGCTGTGTGTCACCTAGCTAGCAAAGGGTAATGAGGATGGATTTTCTCAGTGCACTATTGAGCGAAGGCCTGCGTGTCCTGTGGGGCTGTCAGCCCCTGGGCTGGTGGGGGATGCATTTATTATTTCAGCACTTCTCTTATTCCCTTTCATTATTACATGTGGTCGTGATTATTGTAGTGGGTACGCATTGTAGCTGAAAAATTTAAGTGCGCATGAAATATGATTTTCTTTGCTTTCCTTTAACTTAGCTTGATTATTTATTTTGAGCCCTTTCTACCACCAGGGTCACTGGTGTTGCTTTCCTGTGGCTAGTCCACCTTTCTTTACTTGTCAGTTCACACTGCTCACTGCTTAGAGGGCCCGTATTCCTGATGGGCCGGCTGGGGATTCTTCCAGAACTTCTGGGCCGAACTTGGTCTTTATGCTAATTTCCCACCATCCTGAGCCCTTGGATCCTACAGAGTGCTCAGTGGCCTTGGCCTGCTTTGCCTGGACGCCCCAGGCAGCCATTCACCTTCTGAGGAAGCAGGTACAGGGCCTGTCACTGACACTGATGTCTCCGTTCTTACCGCTTTTGCTCTGGGGACAAGAAGAGCAGAGCAGATAGGAAGGTTTTATTTATTTATTTATTTTTTATTTTTATCTTTTATTTATTTATTTATTTATTTTCTGATGAATGAGCCGGGAGGGAGGTATGAGGCAGGGGAGGAGGATCCCATCCTCAGAAATACCCAACAAAACCCACCTAATGGGCCAGGCTGCTGGCCGCACCACAGCCAGGGGCTTGCCAGGCTACATTCACTTCTTGCCTTACTACATTTCTTTTATGAGAACACGAACATGGGACACAGATGACCCACTTGAAAGGGGAGAGGGGGAAAAGAGAACTGTCCGGAGGAAGAAAATAATCGCATAGATTAATACTTTAAAAACGTCTCCCCACTGCCTTCTCCTAAGAAATATTTGTGTTTTTGTAAACAAAATATACTTCTTACACATGTTTCTGCGATCCGCCAAGCACACGTGAAGGTGGGTCTCTGGCCCACACTCCACACTCTTCAGAATAATAATCTCGCTGAAAGCCCCGCTAGGGTGTGAACGTGGACAGCTTCTGCAGGATCTTCCAGGTTTTAGCTGGGAGCCTGCATCCTGGCAGATTTCTTGCTGCTGCTGCTGGGGTTGCCCTCAGCTTTGGATGTTTATTCATCAGGAAAGGAGGGCGTATAGGAACAGCCTCAAAGCACATCTCTCCAGGCTCTCGCCTTCTTAGATATTTTCCTGGATATTGGAGAATGTAATCATGTCAACCATCTCTGAAAAAATTACATTCACCCTCTTTTCATTCCTTCTGACAATTTTCATGAAAATATCCAGAGAGTTTGAAGCATCTGGGAATTCTTGTTAAGATGAATCTGAATCTACTTTGTAAGGCTGCTTTGAGGACTGCATGACATGATTGTGATAAAGTGTCCAGTATAATATTTGGTCCGTTACTGGTGCTGTTAATATGACGGATGTGTGACCACCATGATAAATTCATCTCCTGCCACTTTTTAGTTTTGGTGGCACAGTAGTTATCCTTATCAGAGGGGGGATATATTCTAAGACTTCCAGTGGTTGCCTGAAAGGGCAGATAGTACCAAACTCTATATATGCATTGTTTTTTTTTAACTATGCATACATATCTGTGATAAAGTTTAATTTATAAATTAGGCATAATAAGAGATTAACAACAATAACTACTAATTAAAATAGAACACTTATAATAGTATACTATAATGAAAGTTATGTTAATGTGGTCTCTCTCACAAAATACCTTATTGTACCGTACTCACCTTTCTTCTTGTGCTGATGCGAGATGGTACAATGCCTACATATAAAGTGAGGTGAATGAAGAAGGCATTGTAATGTAGTGTTAGGCTGCTATTGACCCTCTGAATTTCAGAATCTGTGCAATTGTCCCTAGTAAATGGCTTGGCGTTGCTTGTTTCATGGGATCCCTTGCTGGAGGCTTCATATAGGCTCAGTGCTTTCTGGTACAGTGTGTTGTTGTCATTAGAACACGTTTCTGTTCGTGTTTACCACCCACAAATTTAATGACTTTTACATCTTAAGTAAGCACTTAACATGAACTATGGCCATAACTTTTGCAGTTTGAGTTATGACAGCAAAACTAGCTTGAATTATTTTCGTTTTCTCCAATTTCGTGGGTAGAAGATTTGGTTCTTACCATAGATCTGAGCAACCTCATCATATGATTTTCTTCCTTTCCTTATCGATTTGAGAACTTTCACCTTTTCACTTAAAGGAAGCACTTTATGGATTTTCTTTGGCATATCCAAATCACCAGCATCACTACTCTTACACTTCGAGGCTGTTATGAAGTAAAATGAGGGTTACTTGAACACAAGCACTGTGAATCTGTGACAGTCAATCTGACAACTGAGACAGCTACTAAGTGACTAACTGGCAGGTAGTACATACAAAGTGGATCCCCCGGACAAAGGGAGGATTCACGTTCCAGGCTGGGTGGTGTGGGGTGGGGAGAGAATTTATCACACTACTTAGAACTTACGAATTGTTTATTTCTGGAATTTTTCATTTGATATCTTGGGATTATCACCAGGAACTGAAATCTTGGAAAGTAAAACCATGGATAAGAGCAGACTACTGTAGTAAGCTGCTGTAATAGAATCTGAAATGTAACTGTCATTTATTTACATTTTTTGAGAAAAAAGACAATAACACCTTCCTCTTTGAGTGAGGTTCCTGGATTGCTACGATTAGAGCTATGCCTGGGATCAAAGGTATTTGTGTAAACTTGGATACTTCAGTATATTAATGTGCTAGATATGAGAAGACTGGACACGCCCTCACTGAATTCCATGGGTTTTATGGATTCTGGCAAGAAGGGGGTCCACAGAGTTGCAACAAAGAGCAATGGCCATTGCAAATGGACTTGTGAAAAATAGTATTTAAAAATTCTGTTAGGTACTGTTATCGGAGGTTTCTTCCTCTAAGCATAAGCTAAGGAAACACACAAAGGAGACTTTTGTCTCTAACTTTTTCTTCATTTTGAAAAAATTGTCAACCCATTAGTGTGGTGGGTTTCTAGCGTTAACATTACTCCTAACTATATTTGAACATAATTTTGCTTTCTACCATGCTGTTTGTTCTAGCTTCAGTAAGGTGCAATATTTATTAGATCTTTACTGTATGCCAAGCCCTGGGCTAGTGCTGGGAATAGAGTGTTGAACAGAACCAAAACGTTTCTGCCATCATAGAGTTTAAAGTCAGGTAGGAGAGATGAGCATAAAACAATGAAGGATACAGTTACATCTGAATTGCAAGAGTGAATGCTTTGTAGGAGAATAAAGTATTGTCAGAGCATAGGGAAGAATTCCTTTATGGAAGTGCTCTAAGATCTGAACGGTGAGTAGGAATTAACTTTATAGAGCTCGAAGGAGCAGTGTGTGTGAATCAGTGGCTGTCCCAGATGGAAGGGAACTTGGCACATGGGAAGAACCACACCGTGGCGTACGTGACAGGAGAGCAGTGAGTGAGGGTGGATGGCCTAGGCAGTCAGGATACTAAGGGGTGGGATGGGTCCCAATCAGATAGGCACTTGAATATCATGTTAAGAATTTTGTTTTTCTTCATTCTGAGGGAACAGGTAGCTCTTGGTGAGCTTTTAACATGGGAATGACATACAGATGACATGCTGTACCCAAAATTATAGAAATTTGAATGATTAAAAGACATAGGGCTATAAAAGGGAAAAAGAACTGACGGCAGGGGTGGTGTGGAGGTGGGGCAGTGGAACCTGGAAGGCCAGACAGGAGGCTACTCGTCTCATCCACGTAAGAGAAAGAAGCTCTGGCCTAAGGTGAAACATGGCAGGTTAGAATGATGTGTAGGAGGTAAAGCTGGTTGGTGACTGATTGGATGTGATCTTTGAAAATCTTCATGAAAGTCTTTAGCATGCTCATTAGACTATCTGGGGTAAAGAGGTGCTTTTAGTTGTTTCTAGGTAGAAAAGTAACATTGCGATTATGCCATGATGCTGTTTCTCAGATTTTTAAAAAATAGAGTAACTTGGAAGTTATTTTCCAGACAAGAGTGGAGTCTTCAAAAGTCTTAAAATTGCTATTTTAAACCAGAAATAATTGTTCCTTTGAAAAAAAACAAGATGAACTAAATGTTCTGTCCACCCAGATGCGGCTAGTGCTTTGTTCCCTCTCATTGGTACATCATAGGAATCTCTGCTACAAGAAAGAGAGATGTATTTGTAACTGTTATAATGATGGTTTTCTTGAAGTTAAGAAAAAATATTATCTTGGGTATGCTTCTGTACAATTTTTAGCCCAGGCAAAATTAATTCTTGAGTTGTTTAATGGTGAATGAAATGTTTGGATGCCATCCGCTCTTTTGTCTTATGCATTTTTAAAGCCTGTGTGTGTAGTCCCAATGTTCCTGCTTTTCCTTGACCTCTAGTAGACCACACAAAGGAAGGACTCTTTATCAAGCCCAACATTTATTGATCATCTGTTGTATAAACAGAACTTTATTCTCATTTTTTCAGCAGGGACACAGCTTAAAATTTTTAGCCTCCCAAGCACGTGTTCCTGTTTGCTTTCTGTGTGATATAAAGCAGACTGATCTCTGGCCCTCCTGAAGTGTCTGTCCTCCATGCCTAGGCGCTCCATCAGATAGGGGAGAAAAGTCCTTCAGTAATATATTGTGTGAGATGCACCTGCTTTCTGTTTCGGGCTTGCTCACCATTGGCTTTTCCATTTAACTAATGCAAAACAGCCAATGAATGATTTTCTTCCGGCTCTTCAGTGAATCCAGAAGGCTTAGCTGAAGCATTCATTGTAAGTAAAGTCAAAGTTGAGTGGAGCCATATTTATGGCATGAGAACAGCCCATAAATATCTCTTGACAAGTAGCAGAGGCCCAGGAGTTCTGGGCCATTCTCTAAACCAGGCCACTGAGCTGGGACAGAGACAGAGGAAGGAGCTTTGGGCAGCAGAGGAGTGGCAGGGCCCTCAGCCTCTTGCACTAGCTGCTCTCAAAACAGATTGCCTTCTAAATATATTTCATCTAATGGGCTTTGCAAGCCTCCATTTGCTCAAGGGATATCACAGCTAAAAATAGTTTAAGTGCAATTGTTGTGGAAAAGGTTTAGAGTTAGATAGAGCTGGAGAAGGCTTCTGAGCTGTTTACTTTGAGCAGGTTCTTTGATCTCATGCATTGATGTTCTCATCTGGCAAAGCAGAACAATGTCAATAGTGCATGTTTGGTATTGGGGAGATGATAGTAGGTGACAAAAAATGGCACCTGTTACTATTATTGCTATATTTATTATAGGGACACATAATTTCTGTTTGATGCCTGAGGGTTCCTTGTTGTGTTAAACCCTTAAACTTTGCAGGATGTATGTGAGCAGTAGCTTAGTCCACATTCTCCAGCATGCAAAGACGGGAGGCAGCCCATTTCATGTAATAAATCGTGAAGGGCGCCTGGTAGCAGCTGTACGATGAGGCTGAAAAATCTCAGCATTAACAGGCAGTCTGTTGCTTGTGTTATATGAGTTTTTATGTAATTTCTACTTAGTCATTCTGTCTCATCCTCTCTTCCCTCCCCCACACCTTATGTTGCAATCATTTACAGAGCCCGTATTCATCCCTTGAAGTCTTAGAACTGTCATAATAGTGGCCAGTGTGATAAGCGTATCAAGATCACTGGACTGGGTGTCGAGAAATGGAATTGTCTGATTTCTGCTCCATGTGATTGTAGGACCTTGGGCAAGTCATTGAGTTTTACTAGGCTTTATATTTTCCTGTGAAAACTGTAGGCTGTAAGATTCCCTTTCCACTCCTGTATTCTAGAAGGTTAGCAGGATGTGGGTTTTAGTGATCCTGAAAGACCCACTTATGTCAGAGTGCCATGAAGCATATGAGGTTTGAGAATCTCGTTTAGGCGTTAGAATCTTTAGAAAGTAGAATTCAAACCAGAAATATTGATAAACAATTTCTAAATGGTGGTCTTCTGTCTCTGTGATGTTCGCATTAGCTGGTGAGTTGTTCAGATATATTTCTAATCTGTCTTGCTGTTGAGCTACTTTTAATGGATGTTCTAGCCACCAGCGACTAATAATTTGTAATCGAAAATGATAAGTAACAGAGGCACTTTGCTTTTCAGTTAGAGGCATCTGTCCACAAAGATGAAATGGATTTACCATGTGCTATTAGTGCCAAGCAAAAACACAATCACACAGAAAGAGCTGGAAATGTCAGCAACAATGCCAACACTTAATTGAGGTGTGAATATTATGTCCACACGCTCTGTGGTGGCCGTGTATGGCATCATGAAAATAAAATTGTATTTGGTAGCTCTTAACTTTTGCTGGTAAATTTTTCTAAATTTTTCTAATTTTTCTAAAGAGTTTTATTGGAATACTTTAGCATACATATCCTTCAGGCCATGAATGTGTTTTTTGAAAAGAATTTAAATATTAATGATGGATTTTTTTAATTATAAAAAGTGTAATGGAATTTTCCTATGCAACAGAGTTCAAATTCCTTCTCATTTATTTTTTTATTCTTTATATTTTCTGTATTTTTAAAAATATTATCTGGTGCTTAACTAAATAATGGATATACCTAATGAGCAGGTTTTCTTTGGGAGTTTAGAAAGTATTGAGTGGCTTTGTGCATCCTCTGATGTTTGAAGTTATTGATTAACATGATATATTTATAAATATAGACTAGAAAACTCTCATTTCTTCTTGTTTCCATACGTGTACCTGCCTTGAGGGCTCCTTCCCAACTTCTGGTTTGCTGCTTTAGATCTGTGAGCTCTGGAAAGCCAAAGCATTAAGATTATTAATACTGTGTATAAAGTAAGTGTAGAGAGACCTAAAAAAGGAATTAAAGGCCCTCTTTTTGAGCATTATATTTAGTGCACAGATTTGGTAAGAGATATGTAATGCCTTATTTAGTTATATTTTCCCAGGACCTAATACATTACCTCCCAAGTAGTAGGTAATGAATAATTATTGTTTTAAAGAATGAATGCTCAGATGCCACTTCCTATCTTCCTTGGGTTCTGAGATATATTTTAAGTTCTGAAAAAAAAAATTTAATTGTTATGGATACATAACAGTTGTATATCTTTAGAGAATACATGTGATGTCTCTATATAGGTATACAATGTGAATTAATCAAATCAGGGTATCCATTACCTCAGACATTAATCATTTTTTTCTGTTAGGAGCATTCCAATTCTACTCTTTTAGTTATTTTAAAATATACCTTAACTTATTGTTGATTGTAGTTACTTTGCTGTGCTATCAAATATTGCTCATTCTAACTTTTTAGCTATATTCTTACACCCATTAACTATCCTCACTTCATCCTCTCCTCCCCACTATACTTCCTATCCTCCAATAACCATCATTGTACTCACTGTCTCCATGAGATCAGTTGTTTGCAATTTACCTCCCACATATGAATGAGAACATGTGAAATTTGTCTTTCTGTGCTTGGCTTATTTCACTTAACATAATGTTCTCCAGTTCCATCCATGTTGTTGCCAGTGGCAATATTTCATTTCTTGTGGCTATATAATATTTCATTGTGTATATGTACCACAACTTCTTTATCCATTTATTCGTGTATAGACACCGAAGTTGATTCCAAATCTTGGCAATTGTAAATAGTGCTGCAATAAACAAGGCAGTGCAGATATGTTTTCAATACACTGAATTCCCCTCCTTTGGATATATACCCAGCAGTGAGACTCCTGGGCCATTCTATTTCCAGTGTTTTGAGGAACCTTCATGCTGTTCTCTGTAGTGGTTGCACTAGCTTACATTCCCTCCAACAGTGTATAGGGGTTCCCCTTTCTCCACATCCATTCCAGCATTTGTTATTCCCTATCTTTTTGGTAAAAGCCATTTTAACTGGGGTGAAATGGTATCTCATCATGGTTCTGATTTGAATTTCTCTGATGGCTACTGATGTTGAGCATTTTTTCATCTTAGATATATTTTAGAAAGCGAAGTTTCTTAGATAATTGTCTGCCATATAAGAGAGGTATTACTTTAATTATTCCATAGTTGATGTGTAAACTTTTTGAGAAGTGAAAGTTACTATTACATCAATTTCTTGAAGGTGAGGCAACTTACAGGTAAGTCAATATGTTGTTTTAAATTAGATTTTGTAATTCTGAGGTTCATGAGTGCTGCGGTATAGTAATTACCCACAAATAATTTGCTTAAGTTGCTAAAGCTCTGCATTATTATTCATGTCATCCCTCAACCCTCTTGCCCAAGTTAAAAATAAAACAATGTCAGGATAATAAAAGCTGTGCCTGGGAAAAATGTATAGTAAAGCAAACATCTCTTCCTATTGCATGGTATTGAATCAGAGTTGCCACTTCCAACAGTGGCCAGTACTGTGCAAAAGCTATGGGGAGTGTGTCTATTCTCTCTGTCCTCCAGAGCCCCCTCCTTCCTTTGTGATAGGCATCTTAGTGAACGCCACACCTGGAGTTCAGCCATCCAGCATGCTGTCGTAAATGTGATGATTTAGATTGGGTAATCCATTCATCTAAAGTAATCCAGTTAAGGGTAACTTAATTAAGAGAATAAAATCTGCCAGCGCTTTTCTACTTCTAGAAGAATATTGCATTAGAGTGTTCACATATTTTCGCACTTCCTGCAAAAATACAGTCAGGGAAAAACAAGAAATCGCAGTCTTCAATTTGAATGTGACCTGAGACCTCATCAATGCTACCCTTCTGTGTCCAAAGAATTTACCTCTGAGCCAAAACTTTAACCTGTTAATTAAAACTGATATGGCACAGTGGTCCCCAACACTTTTGGCACCAGGGATGACTGGTTTCATGGAAAACAATTTTTTCCATGGGTGGGGTGGGGGGAGGCAGAGCTCAGGTGGTGATTCCAGGGGTGGGGAGCCCCTGTAAATACAAATGAGGCTTCACTCCCCAGCTTGCCGCTCACCTCCTGCTGTGTGCCCCACCCCCCTCCCCTTCCTAAGTTCCATGGAAAATAATTTTTCCACTGACCAGGGTGGGGTTGGGGTGGGGCCAGCTCTGTGACCAAGTCCCTAACAGGGCCTGGACTTGTACCAGTCCGAGGGGCTGGGAAAATACTTAGTTTATTTGAAAGCAACTGTATTTCTCTCACAGAATGTGTAGTATGCTGCAGATATTAATGGATGACATTTTTATATTATGTTGGCCCAGGTAAACATACACAGAACAACTGTTCTCGTTACATCAATGTAATCTTAGTTTGAGCTGCATTACATCAGTAATTAAACTTTTATTCCTTCAATTGTTCTAAATTTTGTTTTATTTTTATTACTTGGTGCCTGTTTTTCCACGAAACATATAAAATGATTGTTATTTAAAAACATGGGTTTCTTATTTTTCTTTATTTATCTCAGATATATATCTAAATATAATTAGCTTTTATGTATGTGGTAAATTTGAAGGTGATATTCTTTTTTATTCGTGCAACTGCTCACATTTTTAATCCGTTCTTCTATTTCTGAATTTGAAAAAGGGATGTAAGATTTCTCAAAGTGCAGGTTACATTTGACTTCGATATGCGTGTTTTTTTTTTTGGAAATGGCAAAACCCCTCAGGGCTGTGTGATTTTTCACTTGTGTGTATTGAAAGTTCATTTACAAATACAACTGCATAAATCATGGAACACATTTTCTTTCCATGCCTGAGAAATGCAAATTGTTATAGGTCAATTGTTGAAAGGTCTTGTCTCCTTTTGTACATCTTGTTTGTAATTTGTTTTTCATTTATTCCATGCCTACACAATTCACTTTTCATTTGATTGTTATTTATATGTTCTGTGTTTTTCAATTGTCCCCAAAGTTTGCTTTAATATGAAGAGAAACCATTCTCCCTTGACTGTGCCTTCCTAAAGGTATTAATTTCCTTAAACGAGCATGTGTCTTACTTCATAAGAGCTGCTGCCCTCAATTTCTAGAGGAAATTCTAAGGGAGAGAAATTCATTGCTTACGTTGCCCTGTTCTACTGATGTCTGAAGGAATGCTAACCAACAAATAGGAGACCATGGTTAAGCTAAGAAACAGATCTGCAATGGTAGCAATTTTAATTTCTTAATTATTACACCTTGTATTCCAGTCATGTAGGAAATATTTTGCTATTTCTTACAATCCTGCACTTGATCTTAATCAAAAAGCCTAGAAGCAATTATTTGGTAAAATTCTGCGTAGATGGAGAATGCAAAAACTAAAGGAAGAATAGTAATTTATAAAGTTTAAAAGAGTAATGATTTCAAATAACAAAAACAAGTATCTTAACTATTTTGAAAGTAAGTGAAGAACACTATTATAATAAGAAGAAAATGTCTTAGTTAAATGCTTTAAAAGTAGGAACAGGGTCACTTGGATACTGTTCTAAATGAATTAAATGTAAGATTAACTTTTGAAAATTGATTAGAAATCGCTCAATTTTTCTGATCTTACTTTTTCTAATCCACACAAAAATCCTGAGTGGAAAATTGTGTGTGTGCGTAATACCTAAACAGATAAACTGATAGCCATTATTAAAAAACCCACAGTGGTTTACAAAAAAGTTTCCTTTAGTTTTATGCAGTAACTACTTTATATCATTCAAGACTGATTTTAGATTTTTAGAAGTTTTCTGCAGTTGTACATGTTTTTGAAATAATTCCTTTATTGAGAAATGGTGGTTTTTTTGGGGGGGTAATAATAAAAAATTGCATGTATAACCTGACATGATGAACAGTGGCTAAATACTTAAACTGCTCTAGAACATGCAATCTATTGCCAAGAATTCTGGGTTTACCAGAACAGGAATGTGCAGGACAACTGAGATGACCATGTACATTAGAACCAGAAACGGGTGTCCTGCTAAAGGGACAGATCTATATTGTGCCATGTGACCCCAAATACAGATACTTGCATCTGTGGCGATGCACGTGCCTCTTCCTGAGTGCATGTGACTGAGCACATGTCTGCTGTTTCTACAAATGTAAGGAATGGGGAAGGAAATAGTTTCCTCAAAGTGATTAAATGGCATCTGGGGCAACTGATCAGATTTGGGGAAAGAGAGAGAGAAAGTATTTTATTTCTCTTGAATGTGTAAATTAATATACTTCTCAGTGTGTGAAGTGCCTTTATGATCATCACAGTTGTGGTATACGGACCAAAGTTACCTAGTTAAGCTGATAAAAGTTATCAGATTACATATTTAAGTAAAGTGAAAGGGAAGAAACTTTTTTTTTTTTTTTTTCATTGACACAAAATGTGATTACTTGCTGTCCTTGTGAAAAGATTTATGATCAACCTTCTGGATAAGGCCAGCTGGTGTGTCTGTAGAGTAGATGCAAAAAATGTGATAAACTTTAATGGGCAGCTCCCTCATCTGTCTATTTCTTGGAGTTTCCCTCTCCCCAAAAAAACCTATTTAGTTAATTAGAAGATTGGGCATATTACAGGCTAATATTGGAAAACTTACCTGGAGTCAACACACATCAGAAAGCAAGCTGAGTACTCTTTGAGGATTCCAGGGGCAGAAATTCCATAGGCAGTTCGGTGCTGCCGCTTCTTTGACTACCTTACATTTTTTTTCTGCATCAAATTTTCTTTTAATGCAATTTGCTCTACAAGTACTAACCAAAACTGAGGAAAATTACTGGGAAAATGAAAACAAAGTTATGTTTTTAAGCATATTTCTCTTCTGAGCTTCTTAATGTATGAGCTGAAGGATTGGAAATATGAAAAATCCTACTATATTAAAATCCTGGCTTTAGGACTTTTGTTTTAGATGAAACACTGCCTAAGTAGAAAGTACTAATATTGAGTTAGATATGTAGGTTTGGGGACATACTAATTATAATGGTACTGACCATTTATTAAATGTGTATTGTTTACTTGATACCACATTAGATCTCAGAACAACTTTACAAGTCAGTGCTTTTATTATCTTCTACTATATATATATATATATATATATATATATATATATATGTAAAGAAATAAGCCTTAGAAAGTCAAAGTAATTTGTTCAAGTTTTTATTGCTGGTAAGAGATGGGAAGAGTATTTCCACAAAAGCAAACATTTTTTTTTTCTTCTTAGTTATATCTGAAGTATGAAGAGTCTGCATTCTTAACCATTAAATTATATTGTCTCTGTTCCATCAAAATTAGTAGTTTTGTGCTGGTTGTGTTGGGAAGTGTGTTAATTCACCTTGTCATCTCTGAGGAATTGACATCCTTGTGTTTCCTCCTGTAGGTCCCTGGGGAAGGTGCACAGGAGACTGTGGGCCGGGAGGAGTCCAGAGCCGGGCAGTGTGGTGTTTTCACGTCGAAGGGTGGACAAGTCACCTGTCTAACTGTGATGAGAGCAACAGGCCTCCGAAGGAAAGAAGCTGCTTCCGAGTCTGCGACTGGCACAGTGACCTCTTCCGGTGGGAGGTGTCTGATTGGCACCACTGCGTGTTGGTTCCTTATGCCCACAGCGAAGTGAAGCCTCGAACTGCAGAGTGCGTGATGGCTCAGCACGGCCTGCAGCACCGGACGGTGCACTGTGTTCAGAAGTTGAACAGAAGCATGGTTGCAAATGAAATATGTGAACACTTTGCCCCTCAGCCCCCTACAGAACAAGCTTGCCTCATTCCTTGCCCCCGGGACTGCGTCGTGTCTGAGTTCTCACCGTGGTCCAAGTGTAGCAAGGGATGTGGCAAGAAACTGCAGCACAGAACGCGTGCGGTCCTCGCTCCCCCTCTCTACGGGGGTTTGCAGTGTCCGAATCTGACTGAGTCGAGAGCCTGTGATGCTCCCACGTCCTGTCCTCTCGGGGAAGAGGAATATACTTTTAGCCTTAAAGTCGGACCGTGGAGTAAATGTAGACTGCCTCATCTTAAAGAAATTAACCTAAGCGGAAGAACTGTTCTGGATTTTAGCTCTGATTCAAATGAGCAAGTCACCTTTCGACATCAGAGTTACAAAGCACATCAGCATTCCAAGTCCTTGGCCATAGAGATAGGGTATCAAACTCGGCAAGTGTGGTGTACGAGGAGTGATGGACAAAATGCTATGTTAAGGTAGGAGGCCTTCCGTGCTTATGTCTTTAATTTCCTTAAAATATTTTATAGCGAAATTTTATAAAACTTCTTTATGATTTTATACAAAAATGGAAAATTATAGTCAGGTTTGTAATTCGGGTTGTTAGAAGTTTTCATTTTAAAAACATTTTCAATTTCGAGAAGAAATTTTATACATTTTATAGTTTGGACCAAGCAATGCCCTAAAATCTTGTGCTAAAATCTAGTGCAGTTACGTAGATTAAGTCATATATTTCCACATTGTATCCAGACAGCAAATAACATAAAAGTATGTATTTTCTTACTTTATTAATAGAAGACTAAGTGGTTTTTTATAATGATAAAAATTCAAGTTCACTCTCAAATTTTGGATATGAATTACGTAAATATTTATTTTTTTCAAAATGTTTATGCTTTTATGATTTAGTCTCAGTTTTATTTGTTTGCTTTTGCTTTCACTAGTATGATTCTTTTACAGCTGAGTTGTAGATTTTGTATATTAGTAATAACACTATAGAGTTAATCCAAGTGTATTTTCTTTGGCATTGCTTTGATAAGAATGTTAACTAATATCAGCAGTAATTAGAATTACCTACATGTAGAAGAAATAAACTAGATATTTAACAATTATTTATTATTGCTTTATTTTAAATTATAGTTCTTTTTTAATTTTTTTAGTTTATTTTTTTATTTTAGCTTATTATATGCGTACAAATGTTAAGGTTACGTATATTGCCCATGCCCCCCCTCCCCCCTTGAGTCAGAGCTTCAAGCGTGACCATCCTCCAAACATTGCACATCTCATTCATTATGTTTGTATATAGCCATCCCCTCTTCTCCCCTCCCACCTGCCCAAGACCCGATAAATTATTTATTCCTATATGCCCACTGAGGTGTTGATCTGTTAATACCAATTTGCTGGTGAGTACATGTGGTGCTTGTTTTTCCATTCTTGAGATACTTCACTTAGTAGAATGGGTTCTAGCTCTATCCAGGAAAATACAAGAGGTGCTACATCACCATTGTTCTTAAAGCTGACTAGTACTCCATGGTATACATATACCACATTTTATTAATCCACTCATGTATTGATGGGCACTTGGGTTGTTTCCACACCTTTGCGATTGTGAACTGTGCTGCTATAAACATTTAAGTGCAGGTGTCCCATTTGTAGAGTGTCATTTGATCTTTTGGGTAGATGCCCAGTAGTGGAATTGCTGGATCAAATAGTAGATCTACTTGTATCGCTTTGAGGTATCTCCATATTGCTTTCTACAGAGGTTGAACTAGTTTGCAGTCCCACTAGCAGTGTAGGAGTGTTCCTATCTCTCCATATCCATGCCAACATTTATTGTTTGGGGACTTAATGACTTAAAGGTCATTCTTACTGGAGATAAGTGATATCTCATTGCAGTTTTGATTTGCATTTCCCTGATGATTAGAGATGTTGAGCATTTTTTCATATGTTTGTTGGCCTTTATTCTGTTTTCTTTTGAACAATTTCTGTTCATGTCCTTTGCCCACTTTTTGATAAGGTTATTGGATTTTTCCTTGCTGATTTTCCTGAGTTCTAAATAAATTCTAGTTATCAGCCCTTTATCAGATGTGTAGCTTGTGAAAATTTTCTCCCATACTGTGGGTTGTCTGTTTGCTCTCTTGACAGTTTCTTTGGCTGTGCAGAAGCTTTTTAATTTGATCAGGTCCCATTTATTTATTTTTGTTGCTGCTGTGATTGCCTTTGGGATCTTCTTCATAAATTCTTTGCCTACGCCAATGTCTAGAAGAGTATTTCCAGTGTTTTCCTCTAGAATTCTGATAGTTTCACACCTAAAGTTCAAGTCTGTTACCCAGCACGAGTTGATTTTTGTGAGAGGTGAAAGGTGTGGGTCTTGTTTCAGCCTTCTACATGTGGCTATCTAGTTTTCCCAGCACCATTTATTGAATAAGGATTCTTTTCCCCAGTGTATATTTTTGTCTGCTTCGTCGAAGATTAGTTGGCTATATGAGGATGGTTTTATATCTGGGTTCTCGGTTCTGTTCCACTGGTCACTGTTTCTGTTCTTGTGCCAATCACAAGCTGTTTTAATTACTATAGCCTTGAGGTATAGTTTGAAGTCTGGTAAATTGATACCTCCTATTTTGTTTTAATTGCCTAGGATTGAGTTTGCTATACGGGGTCTTCTCTGGTTCTATAGGAAGCATAAAATTATTTTTTCTATATCTGTGAAAAATGATGATGGTATTTTAATAGGGATTGTGTTGACTCTGTAGGTCGCTTTGGTTAGTATAGACAATTTAACAATGTTGATTCTGCCACCCCTTGAGCATGGTATATTCTTCTACCTGTTTACATCCTCTGCTATTACCTTCTTCAGTGTTTCATAGTTCTCCCTGTAGAGGTCTTTTACCTCCTTAGTTAAATATATTCCTAGGTACTTTATTTTCTTTGTTGCTATTTTGAAGGAAATTGAGTCTTTGATTTGGGTCTCAGTTTTACTGTTGTTGGTGTATATGAATGCCTCTGATTTCTGTGTATTGATTTTGTATCCCGAGACTTTACCAAATTCATTTATCACTTCAAGGAGTCTCTTGGTTGAATCTTTGGGGTTTCCTAGGTATAATATCATGTCATCAGAAAAGAGTGTGGGTTTGATCTCTTCTGCTCCCATTTGGACGCCCTTAATTCTGCTATCTTCTCTGATTGCTGTAGCAAGGACTTCCAGCACTATGTTGAATAGAAGTGGAGATAGTGGGCAACCTAGTCTTGTTCCAGTTCTAAGTGGAAATGCTCTCAAATTTTCCCCATTCAGTATGATATTGGCTGTGGGTTTGTCATATATGGCTTGTATTATTTTTAGGTAAGCCCTGTCTATACCTATTTTGTTGAGTGTTCTTATCATAAAAGGGTGTTGAATTTTGTTAAATGCTTTTTCTGCATCTATTGAGAGGATCATATGGTCTTTGTTTTTGTTTCTGTTTATATGGTGAATTACATTTATAGATTTGCATATGTTGAACTATCCCTGAATCCCTGGGATGAAGCCCACTTAGTTGTGATGGATTATTTTCTTGACAAGCACCTGGATTTGATTGGCTAGGATTTTGTTGAGAATTTTTGCATCTAAATAACGAAGGGATTGTTCTGTAGTTTTCTTTTTTTGTTGCATCCTTTCCTGGTTTTGTTCAGGGTTATGTTCACTTCATAAAATGTGTTGGGGTGGATCCCATCCTTCTCGATGTTGTGGAATAATTTCTGCTGGATAGTCACCAGTTGTTCTTTGTAGGTGTGGTAAAATTCAAGTGTGAAACCATCTGGTCCAGGAATTTTCTTTTTAGGAAGGTTTTTTATTGCAGTTTCAATTTCAGTACTTGATTTATTGGTCTGTTCAGGAATTTTATTTCTTCCTGGTTGAGCCTAGGGAGGCTGTGTGTTTCTAAGAAATTGTCCATTTCCTCCACATTTTCCAGTTTGTGTGCATAGAGATTTTTGTAGTATTCATAAATTATATCTTATATCTCTGTGCCATTCATTATAATTTCTCCTTATTGTTCCTGATGGAGCTTATTAGAGATTTTTGTTTTCTTCTTTTTGTTAGTCTAGCCAAAAGTCTGTCAATTTTGTTTATTTTTTCAAAGAACCAAGTTTTTGTTTTATTAATCTTCCATATAGTTTCCCTGTTGCCAATTTCATTTAGTTCTGATTTATCTTAATGATTTCACTTCTTCTGCTGGGTTTTGGGTTCGTCTGTTCTTCATTTTCTGGCTCTTTGAGATGATTCATTAGGTTGTCTATTTGTGATCTTTTTGACTTTTGGATATAGGCATTTATGGAAAGAAACTTTCCTCTCAGGACTGCTCAAGCTGTGTCCCACAGGTTTTGATAACTTGTGTCTCCTTTGTCATTTAGTTCAAAGAAACTTTTGATTTTCATCTTGATTCCTCATTTATGAAATGATCATGCAGCAGAAGGTTGTTTAGTTTCCATGACTTTATGTAGAAATGAGAGTTCCTGTTAGGGTTGATTTCTACATTTATTCTATTGTGATCTGAAAAGATACATGGTATAATTTCTATTTTTTAAAATTGTTTGAGACATGCTTTGTGTCCTAGGATAAGTTCAGTCTTAGAGCAGGACCCATGAGCTGATGGGAAGAACGTATATTCAGTGGTTTTAGGGCACAATGTTATCTCAATAAATGTGAATGGCTTGAACTCCCCACAAAAGAGATATAGGCTGGCTGAATGGATAAAAAAAAATACAAGCCAAGTATCTGCTCCCTTCAGGAAACACATCTAACCTGCAAGGATGCAGTTAGACTAAAGGTAAAGAGGTGGAGAACAATATTTCAAGCAAATGGAAGCCAAAAGAAAGCTGGCATGGTGGTGCTGATTACAGATAACTTAGTTTTTAAATCAACAAAAGTAATAAAAGACAAAGAAGGTCACTATATAATGGTGAAGGGTACAGTTCAACAAGAAGAGATAACAATTCTAAATATATATGCCCCCAACCTAGGTGCACCCAGATTCATAAAGCAAACTCTATTTGATCTAAACAAATGGATAAACAACAACACCATAATAGTTGGAGACTTTAACATCCCACTGACAGCACAGAACAGATCCTCCAAACAGAAAATCAACAAAGAAATAATGGACAGAACTCTAGAACAAATGGACCTGACTGACATTTAAATTGTAGTTCTTAAATGGGAGCATTGGTATATTTCTTAGTTTCTTCCAAATTAAGAAGCCTTTCAGAAGCATTTAAATTGCCAAACAATATAATACTCATCTCTAGAATTAATCATTATCATCAGTTGCTGCTTTTTGGGATCCACAGCTGGCTAGGACATGCCCAGAAGACTACCACTGCTGTTTATGAACAAAGTAACATGATGATTGTTTTCTTTTTCCATTTGACTTCACAAGTGAGCATATTTTATCTTTGATGCTTCATTTTTATTTATACCACATGCAATTGGCAATTCCATTGGACAGTGATTTGTGGCTTTTTATTGCCTACTTCTGTGATGCTTAAAAGATTAAGCAAATGATTTGTGCAATTTGTTTGAATGTGTGTGTGGGATTCCGTACAAACATTATTATTTTTTTCATATTCCATACTGTATTGCTGCGTTTAGCATTACATAGAATCTTTTCATTTCATTTTCTTTGCTTGTTTTTGCCATGTTCCTCTTCTTTTCTTTAATAGACTTTATTTTTTAGATCAGTTTTAAGTTTACAGAAAAATCGAGGGAAGGTACAGAGTTCCCATATACCTACTCACTCTCCCCAATGCACGATTTCTCCTATTACTAACATCTTGCATTAATGCGATACTTTTTAAATTCGGGCTGTCTTATTCACTCAATGTTTATGTCCCCCTCCAAATTCATATGTTGAAATTCTAACCCTGCATGTGATGTTATTAGAAGGCTTGAGGCCTTCAAGAGGTAATTGGGTCATGAAAGTGGAGTCCTCATAGATAGGATTAGGGCCCTTGTAAGAAGAGACTTGAGAACTTCCTCTCACTCTCTTTTCACTAAGTGAGGATACAATGTGAAGTTGGCAGTGTGTGACTCAAAAGAGAGACCTCACTAGAATCAGACCATGCTGGTACCCTGATCTCTGACTTCTAGCCCCCAGAATGGTGAGAGATACATTTCTGTTGTTTCTAAGCCATTAGTCTATGGTGCTTTGTTACAGCAGCCCAGTTGACTAAGGCGACCTGTTATAAGACCAAACAAAAATAGGGCCTTAAACAAGAGAAATGCATTTCTACAGTTTTACAGTCTGGAAAGTCCAAAATGAAGATGCAGGTTGATTTAATTCTTGATGAAGACTCTCCTCCTGGCTTGCAGATGATATCTTCTTGCTTTGTCCTCACATGGTGGGAGAGGGGGAGAGTGCGTCTGCTGTCATGTACCTTCTTATACAGGCACTGATCCCATCATGAGGGCTCCACTCCCATAACCTGATTACATTTCAAAGCCCCATTTCCAAATTGGAGGTTAGAGTTCAACATTTCAATTTTGGAGGAACACAATTTTGTCCACAGAAATTATATTAGTTACAATTGATGAATCAATATCGTTACTTTAGGATTCACTATTTGTATTGTGCATTCTGAGTTTACATTAGGATTCACTATTTACATTAGGATTCACTATTTGTATTGTGCATTCTAGTTTACATTAGGATAGTTTACATTAGGATTCACTATTTGTATTGTGCATTCTGAGTTTAATGAATGTCTGATGACATGCACCCTCCATTTCAATATCATGCAGAATAGTTTCACTGCCATAAATAACCCTTGGGGTCCATCTACTGAGCCTTCTCTCCCTCCTTCAGAACTCCTGGCAACCACTGATAATTTTACAGGGACTTTCTCTAGAGTTTTGCCTATTAAAACATGCCATATAGAATCATACAGTATGTAGCCTTTTCTGATTGACATCTTTTACTTAGAAATAAGCATTTAAGTTTCCTTCACGTCTGACTTGATAGCTTATTTCTCTTTATCACTGAATAATATTCCATTTTGTGGTTATTACAGTTTATCTATTCATCTATTGAAGAACATCTTGGTTGCTTCTAAGTTTTGACAATTATGAATAAAGCTGCTATGAAGATACATGTGCATATTTTTTGTGAACTTAAGCTTTCAACTCATTTGGGTAAATATTAATGAGTACAATGGCTATATCATATGGTAGTGGTGTGTTTAGTTTTTTAAGAAACTGCCAAAGTATCTTCAAAGTGGCTTGTACCATTTGCATTCCCCCCAGCAATAAATAAGAATTTCTATTGCTGCACATCACCAGCATTTGTTGTTGTCAGTGTTTTGGATTTTTGCCATTCTAATATGTGTGTAATGGTATCTTGTTGATTTAAATTTCAATTCCTGGCCGGGCGAGGTGTCTCATGCCTGTAATCCTAGCACTCTGGGAGGCTGAGGCGGGCGGATTGCTCAAGGTCAGGAGTTCAAAACCAGCCTGAGCAAGTGCGAGACCCCATCTCTACTATAAATAGAAAGAAATTAATTGGCCAACTAATATATATAGAAAAAGTCAGCTGGACATGGTGGCGCATGCCTGTAGTCCCAGCTACTCGGGAGGCTGAGGCAGTAGGATTGCGCTTGAGCCCAGGAGTTTGAGGTTGCTGTGAGCTAGGCTGATGCCACGGCACTCACTCTAGCCTGGGCAACAAAAATAAAATAAAATAAAATAAATTTCAATTCCTTAATGACATATCTTTTCATACACTTATTTGTCATCTGTATATCATCTTTGATGAGGTCTGATTATATTTTTTGCCTATTTTTAATTGTTTGCTTTCTCATTGTTGAGTTTTAAGTGTTGTTTGATTATTTTGTATATTTTACAAGTTTTTTTATTTCAGTCTATGGTTTGTCTTTTTGTTTTCTTAACAGTGTCTTTCAAGAGAGAAGAAGTCTTTAATATTAATAAAGTCCAGCTTCTCAATATTTCTCTCAAGGATCATTCTTTTGGTGTTACATTTAGAAAAAAATAACCATCAAACCCAAAGTCAACTAGATTTTTCTCTTACATTTTCTGTTAGGAGTTTAATGGTTTTGTGTATTACGTTTAGGTCTATGATTCCTTTTGACATTTTGAGGTGTGTTTTTTTTTTTTGGTGAACAGTGGAAGATCTATGTCTGTATTCTTTTATTTTTGCATCTGTGTGAGATATATCCAATTGTCCCAGCCTCATTTATTGAGAAGAATGTCCTTTCTCCATTGAATTGCCTATGCTCCTTTGTCAAAGATCAGTTGACTATGTTTATATGGGTCTATTTCTTTGCCTTCTACATTTAGTCTATTGATCTATCTAGCTATTCTTTGTCAGTAACACACCATTTTGAGCAATCGTAGCTTTATAGTAAATCTTAAAGTAGAATAGTTTCAGTCTTCCTAATTTGTTTTCCATTATTGTATTGGATGTTCTGTGTCTTTTGCCTTTTCATATAAACTTTAGAACTACTTTTTGATATCCACAAAATAAATTGCCAAGGGTTTGATTGGGATTGCATATAATGTATAGATCAATTTGGACAGCACTAATGTTTTGATAATATTGAGTCTTCCTATTCATGTATGTGGATATCTCTCCATTTATTTATATTTTTTAAAAATTTTCTCAAAATCTTGTAGTTTTTCATGTAGATCTTGTGTATGTTATGTTAGATTTATATATCTAATTTTTTTGGTGCTAACATATATAGTATTGTGTTTTTAATTTTAAATTCCAATTGTTTGTTGCTGGTATACAAGAAAAAATCGACTCTCATATATTAACCTTATATCCTTCAACCTTATTATATTTGTTTATTATCAGTGGATTTTTGTTGCTTTTGTTGATTCTTTGGGATTATCTAGGTAAATAATCATGCCATCTGCAAAAATATATGTTATTTCTTCCTTTCCAATCTGAATATGTTTTCTTTTCTTGAATTACCATATTAGCTAGGACTTCTAGTACAATGTTGAATAGAAGGAAGAGTGTTCAGAAGGGACATTTCTTGCTTTGTATTGGGAAAGAATCTGGTCTGTGGCCATTAAGTATAACATATTGCTAACTGTAGGGTTTCTTTGTGGATATTCTTTATTCTGTCAGGGAAGCTCCCCTCTACTTCTAGTTTGTTGAGTATTTTTATCATAAATAAATATTAGATTTTGTCATATACTTCACATCTATTGTTATGATTATATGATTTTTTTCCTTTAGCCTGTTGATTTGATGTTTTATGTTAACTGAATAACAACTATTGAACCAGCTTATATTAAATATATATGGAGTAAATCCCGCTTGGTTGTGTTGTGTAATTCCATATAGTGTTGGATTTGATCTGCTAGTATTTAGTTAGGAATGTTTGCAACTATGTCTATGAGAGATGTTGATCTTATTTGTTCTTACTTGTAATGTTTTTGTCTGTTTGTGGTATTTGGGTAACGCTGGCCTTATAGAATGAGTTGAGAAATGTCTTAGTTTTGCATTGCTATGAAGGAAAAACCTGAGGCTGGATAATTTATAATGAAAGTAAACCTATTTGGCTCATGGTTCTGCAGACTGTACAAGCATGACACCAGCATCTACTTCTGGTAAAGGCTTTAGGGAGCGTCTAATCAAGGTGGAAGGTGAATGGGGAGTAGGTGTGTCACATGTCAAGAGAGGGAGCAAGAGAGAGTCCATGCTCTTTTAAGCAACTGGCTCTCATGTGAACTAATAGAGCAAGAACTCAAAAGTTCAATGTCTCATCTGAGAATCAAGGCAAATTCCTTCTATGAGCCTGTAAAATCAAAAACAAGTTATTTATTTCTGAGACACAGTGGTGGTACAAGCACTGGGTAAACATTCCCATTCCAAAAGGGAGAAATTGGCCAAAAGAAAGGGGCAGCAGGCCCCATGCAAGTCCGAACCTCAGCAGGGCAGACATTAAATCTTACAGCTCCAAAATAATCTCCCTTGACTCCAAGTCGTGCATCCTAGGCACACTGGTGTGTTTGGGTAGGGTCTGCTCTGAAGCCTCAGTTAGCCTTGTCCCCATGGTTTTGCTGAGCACTGCCCATGTGGCTGTTTTCATGTGCTGGCGTCTGGTGCTTGTAGCTTTTCCAGGCTGAAGGTGCATGCTGCTGGTGGCTCCACCATTCTGGGATCTAGAAGGAAGCAATCCCTTCCTGCAGCTCCTTTTAAGCAGTGTCAAAGTGGGGACTTGATGTGAGAGCTCCAATCCCACGTTTCCCCTTGGCATTTCCTCAGTTGATTTTTCTCTGAGGGGGTCTACACCCATGGCAAGCTTCTGCATGGGCACCCAGGCTTTCTCATGCATCCTCTGAAGTCTAGGTGGAAGTTGCGAAGCCTGCACCACTCTTGCATTCTGTGCACCTGCAAACCAAATACCACATGGACACCACAAAGGCATATGGCTTGTGCCTTCTGACGTGGTGGCCAGAGGTGTACTAGGGCCCTTTGAGTCAAGGTTGGAGCTGGAGCAGCTGGGAGGTGGGGGCATCATTTCAAGGTTGGTACTGGGTAGCAGTGCCCTGGACCTGGTACTTGAAACTGATCTGTCCTCCTAGTACCCTGGGGCTGTGATGGGAGGCATGGCCTAGAAAATTTCTGAAATGCCTTTAGAGACTTTTCTCCATAGCTTTGATTAGCACCTGGCTCCCTTTTAGTCATGCCAATCTCTCTAGAGAGTAGTTACTCCGCAGCCTACCGGGATTCCTCTCCTGAAAACGCTCTTTCTTTCTCTACCATGTGGCCAGGCTGTGAATTTTCCCAATTTTTACACTCTGCTTCCCTTTTAAATATAAGTTCCAACTTTAGGTCATTTCTTTGCCCCCATACCTGATCATAGGCTGTTAATAACAAGCATGCCGCTTCTCATTTCTTGAGTGCTTTGTTGCTTAGAAATTTCTTCTACCAGATACCCTGGGCCATTACTATTAATTTCGACCTACCGCAAAGACCTAGGGCATAGATTCAGACCTATTTGTATTATAGATTTCTTCTTGTGTGAGTCTGGTAGATTTTGGCTTTCAAGGAGTTGGTTCAGTTCCTCTAGGAGGTTATAATATTTTGAGGTTTATAGTTGTTCCTAATATCCCTTTATTATCATTTTGATATCTTTGAGATTATTAATGGTGACCCTTCTTTTATTTCTCATATTAATAATTTGTATCTTTTTTTTCTTTGTTAAGCTAAGGTTTATCAATTTTATTGGTCTTTTCAAAGAATCAACTTTTGCTTTTGTTGATTTTCTTTATTGATTTCCTGTTTCTAATTTCATTGATTTTTGGCTCTAATTGTTATTATTTATTTTCTTCTATTTATTTTAGATGTAATTGCTCTTCTTTTTCTAGTTTCCTAAGGTAGAAACTTTGGATATTGATTTTATATCTTTCTTGTTTTCTAATATATGCATTCAATATTATAAATTTCCCCCAAGAACTACTTTCTCTGAATTACATATATTTTGATAATTTTCATTTTTATTTTCACTTAGTTAAAAATATTTTTCTGTTTATCTTGAGATTTTTTTCTTTGACTTACATCTTATTTAGGAATATATTTTTTAATCTCTGTGTATTTTGGTGTTCTCCATTTGTCTTTCTGTTATTGATTTTTAATTTAATTCCATTGTGTTTGGGAGAAATACTATTTCTTAGTTTTTTCAAGGTGTGTTTTACACTCCATAAATGTGGTCAATCTTGATGAATATTTTATTGAAGAGAACATGTATTCTGCTGTTGTTGGATGAAGTATTCTATAAATGTCAATTAGATCCAGTTGATTGATGGTGCTGTTCAATTCAACTATGTTCTTACTGATTTTCTGCCTGATGGATCTGTCCATTACTGATAGAGAAGTGTTGAAGTCTCCAATTATAGTAAGGATTTGTCTCTTTCTCTTTGCAGTCCTAATAGCATTTGCTTCATGGATTTTGACACTCTGTGTTGTTAGGTGTATATATATTAAGGATTGCTATAGAATGATACTGTTTATTATTAGGTACTGCCCCTCTTAATCCCTGACAATTTTCTATGCTGTAAATTCTCCATTGTCTGGAATTGTCATAACTACTATATGCTTTTCTTGATTAGTGTTAGCACAGTATATCTTTGTCTACCCCATTGCTTTAAATTTGTCTGTGTATTTATAGTAAAAGTGGGTTTCTTACAGGCTACATATAGTTGGATCTTGTTTTTTTACTTACTCTGACAGTCTATCTTTTAACTGGTGTATTTATACCCTTGACACTTAAAGTCATTATTTATGTAGTTGGATTAATAGCTACCCTGTTTACTACTATTTTTCATTCATTTCCCTTGTTTTTTGTTTCTTTTTTGCCTTCCTTTCTGATTTTAATTGAAAATTTTATATTAACCCATTTTCTCTCTCTCTTAACATATCAATTATATACTTTTCTTAAACCTTTTTTGGTGGTTTTCCTTCAGTTTCAATATATATATTTATAACGAATCAAAATCCACTTTCAAATAACACCATAAACTTCAAAGGAAGTATAAGTACCTTACAATAGAGTATTCCTAATCTATCCCTCCCATCCCTATAACATTGTTATCATTAATTTCACTTATCCATAACCTATAATCACCAAATACATTGTTGATATTATTTTCAACAAATTATTATCTATTACATCAATTAAGAATACAAAAAAGTAAAAAAAAAAATAAATTACCTTCATGTATTCTTTCTCCAGTGGTAATTTTGTATATTTTTAGATCTAAATTTATTACCTATATCATTTTTCTTCTCTCCGAAGGACTTAACATTTTTTTACAAAGCAAATCTACTAGTGAACAATATCCTCAATTTTGTTTGACGAAGTCTTTATTTGTCCTTCACTTTTGAAGGATAATTTCACTGCACATAGAATTTAGGTTGGTGGGTTTTTTTCTTTCAATACCATACTATCAGAGGGCAAAACACCACCAAGGCCAAATAGAAACATTAAGTGATTGTCCCTCTGCAAGAACATCTAATTCAACAATTATCCATGAAAGGAAGCACCTTCAGAAGAACCAAAAATCGTATGAACAATCATACTACCTGGTTTTAACATCATGTAAGGAAAGAGGCACTAAAGAGAGCAAAAAAGACAGCCTGGCATTGCCTGTGCCACCCCTCCCCCATCTGCTGGGAGTGCCATGCCAGCCTGTGGGGCAGAGAGAGAATCTGTGTGCCTGTGGGAGGGAGAGTGAAGTGATTGTGGGGCTTTGAATTGAAACTCAGGGCCCCTGGCACAGGGGACCACAGCACAGGGCAGAATTCTGATGGTGCCCATGGAGGGAGCATTTTGACCAGCTTGGTCAGAGGGATATTCTCTGCCCTGAAGCCTGAGTTTCCACTAGCCTCATCACCAGGAGATAAAAAATAGCAGCCTGGGGCCTGGGCAAAATTCATAAGGCACTCATGCCACAAGGGCTGCAGTTTGTACTCAACTTCTGTGACCATGCTGGCTTGGAGACAATGGACTTAGGGTGCACATGACACAGTGAGACACCAGTGATGGTGGCCAAGCCAGTACTTGTGTCACCCCTCCCCCAACTATAGGCATCATGGCTCAGGGAGAGTCTTCCACTTGAGGAAAGAGAAGAGCTCAGAGGACTTTGTTTTGCAACTTGGGTACCAACTGGGCCGCAGTAAAATAAAGTACCAAACAGACTCCTGAGGCCCTTGCGTCCAGCCCTTAGCTCCTGGATGGTATTTCTGGATCCAAAGTGGGCCAGATGGAAGCGTGCTGCTTTGAAGGGAAGGACCCAGTCCTGGCAGAATTGGCTATGAGGGAGTGCACATGTCACTCCTCCGCCAACTTCAGCAGTCCAGATCAGAGAGTGAGGAAAGAGAGTGAGAGACTTTGCCCAGTAATCCAGAGAATTCTCTTGTATCTTACCCAAGCACATCAAGGTGTTATCACCAGGAGTCTGCAAGAGTCACAGCATTACTGGATTTGGGGCACCCCTAACACTTAATACAGCTGCAGTGACCAGAGACATAGACCACGACACTTAATTCCCTTTGAGTATCTGGAAAGCTTTCTCAAGAACGACTGGTTCAAATAAGCCCAGATGTAAAGATTCAAATAAATACCCAACTCTTTAATGCCCAGACATCAATGAATATGCACGAGCAGCATCAAGAACATCTAGGAAGACATAACCTCACCAAACGAACTAAATAAGGTACCAGTCACCAATCTTAGAGTGATGGAGATAGGTGACCTTTTAGACAAAGAATTCCTAATAGCTTTTTTGAACAAGCTCAATGAACTTCAAGACAACACAGAGAAGAAATTCAGAAACCTATCAAAGAAATTTAACAAAGAGATTGAAATAGCAACAAAAAAAAGATCAAGCAGAACTTCTGTAGCTTAAGAATTCAATTGACAAACTGAGAAATGCATCAGAGTCTCTCAATAGCAAAATTGACCAAGCAGAAGAAAGAATTAGTGAGCTGGAAGACAGGATATTTGAAAATACAGAGTCAGAAGGAAAAAAAAAAGAAAAGAAAAAAGAATAAATAAGAATGAAACACACAAGATCTAGAAAATAGCCCCAAAAGCAAATCTAAGAGTTATTGGTGTTAAAGAAGAGGGAGAGAGAGAGAGTGCTTGCAGTAGAAAGTTTATTCAAAGAAATAATAATAGAGAACTTTCCAAACCTACAGAATGATATCAATATTCAGGTATAGTAAGAACATAGAATATCAAGTAGATTTAACCCAAGCAAGGATACCTTTAGGCATTTAATAATCAAACTCAGTGGTCACTGATAAAGAAAAGCTCCTAAGGAAAGCAAGAAAAAAGAAAAAAAAAAAATACCGTATAAAGGAGCTCCTATACATCTGACAGCAGACTTCTTAGTGGAAACCTTACAGGCCAGGGAGAGTGACATGACATATTCAAAGTGCTGAAGGATAAAAACCTTAACCCTAGAATATTATATACTGAAAAAATATCCTTCAAACATGAATGAGAAATAAAGACTGTAGCAGAAAAACAAAAGCTGGGGATTTCATGAACACCAGACCTGTCCTGTGAGAAATGCTAAAAACAGCTCTTCAATCTGAGTGAAAAGAACATTTATGAACAATAAGAAATCACTGAAGGTATGCAACTCACTGGTAACAGTAAGGACACAAATGCAGCATACTCTATTTCTGTAATTGTAGTGTATAAACCACTTATATCTTGAGTAGGAAGAGTAAAAGACAAACCTATCAAAATACAACAACTTTTTGAAAGATAGATAGTATAAAAAAGATATGGCTAGAAAAACAAAAAAGTTTAAAAGTGAGGAGGAATGGAGCTAAATGGTAGAATTTCTAGATTTCTCTTCACTTGTTTATTTGTTAATAAGCAGAGTTGTCATGTGTTTAAAATAATTGGTTATAAAATGTTTTGTGCACATGTCATGGTAACCTCAAATCTAGAAACCTACAATAGATACATGTAAAATAAAAAGCAAGAAATTAAAACGCACTTCCAGAGAAAATCACTTTTAATGAAGGAAGACTGGAAGTAAGAAAGAAAGAGAGGACCACAAAACAACCAGAAATTTAATAACAACTTGGCAGTAGTAAAGTCCTTACTTACCAATAACAACATTGAATGTGAATGGACTAAACTCTCAAGCACCACACGTACTTACCAGCAAATTGGTATTAACAGATCAACACCTCAGTGGACATATAGGAACAACAGGAGTAACACTTATCGGGTGTTGGGCAGGTGGGAGGGGGGAGCAGGGGTTGGGTATATACAAACACAATGAGTGAGATGTGTGATGTTTGGAGGATGGTCACGCTTGAGGCTCTGACTGGAGGGGGGAAGGGGGGATGGGCAATATACATAACCTTAACATTTGTACCCCCATAATACGCTAAAATAAATTTAAAAAGACAGGGTGGCTGAATGGATAAAACAAGAGCCAATGGTGTGGTGTCTGCAAGAAACACATTTCACTTTTAAAAAAAACACAATTCATTTATAAAGAAACAGACTGAAAATTAAGGTATGGAAAAAGATATTCCATGCAAATGGAAATGAAAACAGAGCAGCAGTAGCTATACTTCTATCAGATAAAATAGATTTGAAGATAAAAACTGTAAAAAGAGACAAAAAAGAAATCCAAAACCTGACTAGACCAATAAGCAGTAATAATATAGAAGTGGTAATAAAAATTCTCGCAATGAAGAAAAGCCCACAATCTGATGGCTTCACTGCTAAATTCTACCAAGCAGTCAAAAAAAAAAAAAATACTAATACAAATACTACTTCAACTATGTTAAAAAATTGAGGAGGTAGGGATATTCCCATACTCATTCTAAGAGGCCTGTATCATCCTGATACTTTAACTAGACAAAGACACAACCAATAAAGGAAACTATAGTCCAATATCCCTAATGAACATAGATGCAAAAATTCCCAACAAAATACTAGCAAAGCAAATTCAACAACACATTAAAACATTGTTCATATGATCAAGTGGGATTCATCCCAGGGATACAAGGATGGTTCCACAGACACCAGTCAATCAATGTGATATATCATATCAACAGAATAAAGGACAAAAGCTATGTGATCATTTCAATTGATGCTGAAAAAACACATTTGATAAAATTCAACATCCCTTCATGATAAAAATTCTTAAAAAATTGGGTAATGAAGGAACATAGGTCAACACAATAAAAGCCACATCTGACAGACCCACAGCTAGTATCATACTGAATGGAGAAAAACTGAAAGCCTTTTTTCCGAGATCAGGAACAAGATAAGGATGCCCACTTTCACCACTGCTGTTCAACATAGTACTGGATGTTCTAGCTAGAGCAATTAGATGAGAGAAAGAAATAATGGGCATTGAAATTGGAAAGGAAGAAATCAATGTATCCTTCTTTGCAGACAATATGATCTTATATTTAAAGAAACCTAAAGACTTCACCCAAAAAGCTATTAGAACTGAAAAATTCAATAAAGTTGCAAGATTCAATTCCATACTACCTTGTTGCTTGCATAGTTTCTGAAGAGAAGTCTAATGTAATTCTCATCCTTAGGAATAAGAAGCCATAGATAGGTTTTTCCCCCTTTGGCTTCTTGAAAGATTTTTTTTTGTCTTTGTGCAGTTTAAATATAATATGCCCAGAAGTAAATTCATTGATATTTACCCATAAGCTATCTGTATCTGTTGTTTGGTGTCTACCATTAATTTGGGGAAATTCTCAGCCGTTATTCCTTGAAGCATTTCTTTTTTTTTTTCCTCTCATTTTCTTTCTTTATTTCTTATTATATGTATCTCACACCATTTGTAATTGTACCGCAGGTCTTCAATATTCTGGTCTTTCCATTGTTTTTTTTTTTTTTTTTCCTTTTTTTATTTCAGTTTTAGTAGTTTCTGTTAACATTTCTTCAGGCTCACTGGTTCTTTCTTAGTCTCTATCCAGTCTATTGATGAGCCCATCAGAAGTACTTTTCTTTCTGCTACAATGCTTTTGATTTCTATTATTTTTTTATTTTTATTTTTTTATTTCAGCATATTATGGGGGTACAAATTTTAAGGTTTCAATAAATGCCCTTCCCCCTCTCCCCCCACAAGTCTGAGTTTCCAGCATGACCATCCCCCAGATGGTGCACATCTCACTCATTATGTATGTATATACCCGCCCCCTCCCCCCTCCCCCCTGCCCAATACCCTATTACTGTAGTACCTATGTGTCCACTTAGGTGCTGCTCAGTTAATACCAGTTTGCTGGTGAATATATGTGGTGCTTGTTTTTCCATTCTTGGGATACTTCACTTAGTAGTATGGGTTCCAGCTCTAACCAGGAAAATATAAGATGTGCTATATCACCGTTGTTTCTTAGAGCTGAATAGTACTCCATGGT
>VSMD01121765.1:0-10345 GCA_008750895.1 Mirza zaza
ACTCGCCATCAAATTGGTACTGACTGATTTAAACTTTGGTTTTCAAATGGGGGCAATGCTCACCAGAGATTCAGTGTGTGGGGGGGCACCCAACCTTAGGGATGGGATGAGCATTATGGAGGGGGAGGGCATACCTCTAACCGTTCTTAGGGAGAGGCAAAGATATACAATAGAACCAAAATGCTAAAAAAAAAAAAAAAAATCAAAAAACTTTTTAACAGGTGGTGGGCAGGCAGGTGTGGGGAGGAGGAAAGGGGTGTATGCTTCCATAACGTGTATGATGCACACCACCAGGGGATTGGACATATCGGGGGGAGGGAGGGGGCAGGGGCAATATTTGTAACCCTAACAATATTTGTACTTCCATAATATGATGAAATAAAGGAAAAAAAAACATAGCTAAAAAATAAAAAATTGCATTTCCATACAAACCCTTCCAGAAAATAAAAAAATAAATATTCAAAAAAAAAAAAAAAGATGATCAGCATTGCTGATGCAAGTCACCTTACCTGCCAGACAAGAATGTGATAGGACAGATGTAGAAATGTTTCTGGCAGGAAGGGAGAGACAAAATGAAGATGGTTAATTTACAGAAGACGTCACTTACAGGGGATATAACAGGTGTCTTTGGAAGAGCTTGTATATGGGAAAAAACTGTTTTCTAATTTTAAAAGCAGGAGTAACAAGGGGAAGGCATGCACAGAGATAGAAATTTTTGAATTAATACGGAAAAAACATTTTGTTAAAATTAGCCAGAGACTGGAAAAATTGCTAAACTCAAATGTGAGGGAAATTAAAATATTATGGCCCAAAACCATAAGGCAGGGCAGCAAAGAAAAGAAATAATAAAGAAGGAATAAGAAGAGAAGCCAATATTTATTGACGTTTGGCACAACTGATTACGTATTCTATTTATATTAATTCAAACAAAATCCCCCAAATCTCAAATAAGAATAGTTATTATTATTATCTTCATTGTCATTTTTAAGATGAGGAGAAACATAGTCAGAGAAGTTGAGAAAAACAGCAGTAGTTACCTAGCTGTTACTGGAGCTGGGATATTTGAAACAAGGCAATCTGGCTCAAGTCTGTACTTTATCTACATCAATATTGAGAGAGAAGGAAATGGTTTGAAATTTATAGAAAATGACACAGATGAAAAGATGGGTAGGACAAAGTAATGACTAGTCCACAAATTTAAAGAATATCGATTTCAACAAATAAACATAAACAGAAGATCATCACTATCATATAGAACTGGTGGAATGGAATGAGAACATGTCCCTGAAAGGATGTTTATTCCTTGTTCAAAAGAAATAGATTGAATTGAGGGGAAAATGAATAGAAGTAAGTAAAGTATGCTAGCTCCTTAGATCTGCAATGTGCAGAGGAAGCCTGCTGAGTTGAGGATAAAAGTAGAAAAGTAAATGAGTGGAATAATTGAAGGAGAATTACCACAAGCCATCCAGCCAGATAAAAGACTTTAGTGGTCCACATTATAGAGGTAACACATTGAAAGACGATGAGGTGAATATGTAGACACTAGCTGGTTGTCTTGTTCTAAAGGGCAATGAATCCTACAAACTCTCGACTTGCTGAAAGTTGACCACCCAGAAGACAGATGAAATAATGAGGTCTACTCTGAGGTCTACTCTTAGGTCTACTCTGGCCTTAATTCTGGCCAAGAAAAACTTATAGAGGATATGGAAGTGGAAGGATGCTTGGAAGAAAGTGACAATATAGTAATTGAATAACATCAAAAGAAGCAAACATGGGGTACAGTCAGCCATGTTTGCTGGGCTTTAGGAAACACAATTTCAGGGTCAAACTCATACATCCTTGAAAAAAATGCAAATTATTATTTTTATCACTTCCTTCATAAGGCTACAAACTTAGAATATTTAAATTTATTTCCCATCTTCCTGCCACCTGTGTCATGATTGTCATGCATTTTAATGCAGTATGTATTTTAATCACCATGAAATATAATACTGTTTTATACGGTCAATTTCATTTATATTTACCCCATATATTTGCTGCCTCTCATTCTCTTTCTTCCCACTGACGTTTCTGTCTTCATGTAGGCTCATTTTCCTTCTGCCCAGATGATTCCTTTTATCATTTTTGTTTCTTTAGTCAGTCTATTGATGACAAAATAACTCAGAAGTCACTGAGTCTAGAAATCAAGATTGGAAGTTCTTTTCTTTCAGTACTTTAAATATGTCAATTAAATAAATCATATTCATTTTAAATATGTCTGGCTTATTATCCCTTCTGGTGGGTCGTCACCTCTCAGTATTATTGTGGTTTCTTTGAAGGCTAAGTTGTCTTTTTTCTCTGTCACTTTTAAGAATCTCTCTGGATCTGATTTTCAGCCAGCTCAACTATGATGTGCCTGTGTATGAGTTTCTTTGCATTTTTCCTGCATGAGTTTCTCTAAGCTTCTCGAGTCTGTGATCTGAGATCTTTCATCAGTTATAAAAAATTCTCTACTATTATCTGTCAAAAAATTGCTTCTGCCTCAGTCTATATCTTACTTCATTTTGTGAACCCAATTATAGAAATGTTAGAATTTTGAGTATGCCTCACATGATTCTTGCACTTTTGTCCATCTTTCTTCTGCTTATTTTCTCTCTATATATACTTCATTGGGCATTTTCTACTAATCTATCCAGTTTACTAATCTAGCCTTCCAATCTATTATGAAATTCATTTACTAAATTCTTAATTTTAGACAGTATATTTTTTAGTTCTAGAATGTGCCTTTGATTCTATGTAGATGTTTCAATTCTTTGAAATTCATCTTTTCTTATATTTTCTCCATTTTTTCCTCTGTGCTTTTGAACATATTAATCATAGTTATTTTAAAGTCCTTGTCTTCTAACTTCAAGTTCCAAATCATCTTGGGTCTGCTTCTATTGTCTATTTTTTTTCTATTGGTTGTTATCCAGATGGTCTTGCCTAACTTGTCAAGTAATTTTTATTTTATTTCAGAAATTGAGAACAAAAAAACTATAGAGCTTCCAGATGATATTATCTTCCCCGGAGAGCATTCAGTCTTTCCTCCCATAGGCAGATAGAGCAGAGATCTAATCGACATAATCTAAACAGGGATTGAGCTGGCTCAAGGCAGGGTTACAGTTTTGGGAAAAACTCAGTCTTCCTCTAGTTTACCATGATCCTAGGATATATATATATAGTATTCCAGGACTTCTATTGACAATCTGGTGGTCTTTGATGCCTCCCTGAAATTCTGCAGATGATTTTGTTCTGGTATCCCCTCACTGGGGTCATTGCTTTGTGAGACTGCAGAAAATTTCATTACGCTTTTTAGAAGCTTTGGACTTAACACTTTGGCCTCTCATGCAGCTTTGAACTTAAACAAATGTCTTGTGTAGACAACCAGCCATATGTTTGAGAACCTTCAGGTCTCCAACATTATCACAGAAACCCTGTGCAACTGTCTAAAAGTTTTGTTAGTTTCTTTTTCTCCCAGAAATGATCCTCTGCCTGGACCAAGCACCAATATTCAACCTTTACTCCATGCCCAGAAACAGCAGATAGTTACAGGAAAAATAAAATCTGATCCTTAGATCAAAATGGAATGGTCTGTCCTCTTGGGAATTTTAGTTCTTCTAGATCTCATTACTTCCACAGCTCTCTAAAGGTTTTAAAAATATGAATTTTTTCTAAATATTTAAAACTATACTTTATAGTAGCCAGATAAACTGTTTTTATAGACACTCAAGTTTCATGTTAAATGCACACACACACAAGACAGACAACAAGTCATCCTTTGATTTCACCTACCATAAAAGCTACCATCTTGGATTCTACTTTTCACAGGTAAATACCCTAAAAGGCAGACTATACTCCTTCTGTTTTCTTTTTGTTCTACATTCACTAGTCAACTAACAGCAACCAGATTTTCCTGCTAAATTCAGTAAAAACCTTTTCCTTTGACTTTTATGACGATAAAAATATCCGGTTTTCCTCCTAACTCTATGGCTGTTCAGCCTGAGTTTTTTATTGGTGGTCATCTTTTCTCCAATATTGCTTAAATGTCTGCATTCAGTATTTGCATCTGTAGTACTTAATAAAGAACTTATCATCTGTGGTCATTTAATAGATGTCTATCTGATTAGGAAAATGAATTACACTCAAAAAATATGAAAGAAAGGATATAAAACCAATAATGTGTACAAATAAATGGTATATATAACCCCATGGTAAAAATAGAAACAGGCAGGCTGACATCTAAAATATGCTAGCCCTTTTTCAGAGGATTAAAATGAACAAAGAAGAATAGAATCAATGCCTGGGCAGGTCAGTGGTATGTTAAAAGATTCTGAACTGGTGGGAGAATCCCCCAAACTAACCAAATTGTATTTTATTTCTTTTTCATTGATCTTCAAATCAGTTAACAGTAGAATAATCATAGTCAATGGAGACTGGAAGTTCTAGATAGGAGTGTAAAATGGCTTATATATGTTCTATCTATGCACCAATGAAAGAAAAAAAAACTTTTCATAGAGCTTAAAAGTATGTACTTGGTAAAGAAACATACTCAACTTTGTTCATTTCAGAATACTCCAAAATTTTTCATTAAAAAGTCTCCTTTTTTATTAACATCTATTCCTTTATCAATCATAGATAATAGTTGTATGGTCTTGGGCAAGTTACTGAACCTTTCTGCCTAAGTTTCTCATGTGCAAACTGTGGCCAGTAATACATAGTAATACGTAGTACTTTCAGGGTAAAGTATCTGGCACATCATAAGTAATTATATGTGTTTGGCCTAGGTCAAGTTACTCAATAATAACTTACCCAAGGTGCCCAAGGTCACACAGCTAGTAGATGACAAAGCCAGAATTTCTTTCCAGATTCCAAAACTCATATCTTAATGAAAATGTTCCACCGTTACCCCAAATAAGTTTGTAGTTTTTCTGATACATTTAGCTGATGAGTAGTATACATTTCAATTGATTTCACAAAACTCTCCAAAAGAGCATTAATTTTCCTCATTACTTTATGTTAGTTAAGTGTTTATGGCAAATAATGAGATACTTAACAATAAACACCCGTCAGAGTCCAGAAAAACAGTGTCTGAAGCTGCTTGTTGAGCATGTGTGGATCATTACTGAGTCATAATTCCAAAAGGGCCTAGATTTTTCAAGGAAAGATATGCTTAGAGACCAGACACCTGTTCACAAACTAGTTGTTTGACAGGGGGGAAAAAAAAGCTTCAAAACTAAGAAACACAACCTTCCTCCCTTTGTTTCACACTTCATTTACAGTGTCATTTCTGATTTTGATTTTAGAGCATTTCTGATTTCAGAGCAGCTGACTTTTATAGGATAATGATGATTATTTTTTTTTAAGTAGAAAACAAGGGAAGTAATGCTGCTGTTGGTTTTTCTCTGTTTTTGTTCCGTATATAAAATCTGAACTGTGCCCAAAGGAGGCCAGGTACTTTTTAGGGCATTTCCTAGAGTTATTTTTCAGTTAGTTTTTCTTATTCCAGCCAAAGTTGGCAGTAAAATCATGTTCTCATCAGGAGAACTGAAAATTTTACAAGTCTGTGTTGTCAGGTAACATTGTTTGAATTTGTCAATCACATTATGGAGAAATTCTGAATCCCAAATGCAGGAACAAGCCTGTGTTTGGAAGCACCAATAGCTGTGACACTGGAGAGCTGGTGTGGTAATGGGGCCAACACTGTCAAATACAGAGTGCCTGGCTAGGCTATCCTTGGCTCTGAGGTGAAAGCCATGTGAATACACTCCCGGTTGACCTTGTCACACCCTACCTCATAATCCTACACAGGCTACTCCTTGTCTACTGAATCATATATAAATGCCTCAGTCTTACTTGGAAGATTCTAGAAACTATAACCCTAAACTTTCCTCCCACTAATTCATCCCATGAACTTGAGGCAAGTTGGAAAATTCGTCCCTTCTCAAATAAGCTTCACACTTTATTTTAAGTCAGTTAGCACATATTTGTTGAGCACTGTCATGGGCATTGCATTGGGTGATGGAGTCATAACAGCCTTGCCCTTGTGGAGTTGAAAAGGAAAGACTGACATTATTTACCAATGTTGTGTGTTCTGTGGAAAAGGGCAGAGCATTGTATATAACATAAGGAAGCAATTTAGTATATGAGTGTCAGTAAAGGTTTCCATGAAGAAATAACTTTGAGGCTAAAATCTGCAAGTTAGAATAGAAATGAGTTCAGCTAAAGGGTAGTAATGAGGTAAGAGTATTCTGGGCACAGAGAACTCCAAGTGTGAAGGCTCTAAGGCATGGCATGTTTAATGATCTCCCCCCAGAAATTTAATGGCAGGAGTAGAAAGAGGAATAACAGTGTTTTAAGGTGAGGATGGAATATAGACAGGGTCCTATCAGTCCTGCTATAAAACTTAAGTTTTATACCAAAAACAAAGAGAAATTATAAAATGGTTTTATTTTATAAAAACTGGAAGTCAAAAATAAGGACATGATAAGCTTTGCATAGTTAAAATATAACCCTCTATGCTGGTTTAGAGACTGATTCAAGAGAGGTAACTGGGATGGGAAGAACCCAGTTAGAAGTTTATCACCGTAGTTCAGCTTGGACTAGGAGGCTGGTTCCTCTACTCTTCTGACAAAGATTATTAGAAATGAATGTAAAGACCTACATTTTAATTTTTAAAAAAATATATAATTACACAAGTAAAGTTTGAGGTGATATGGTATATCTGTAGCAGCTATGCTAGAAAACAAGAAGATTTGGTCAGTAGTGATTCATCATGAAGAAGCAATATGGGATAACCAACCCCCCAAAACCAAAAAGCTCATGTTCCTAGGTCATATTATAACTATATTGTTAGAGTAAAGGAAGTATTTTTAGAAAGATAATTCCCTATGGATTTTTCTTGTTTCTGCATGTCTTACAAGTAGAGATACCAGGTGCCTCTGTTCCAGACTATCTTCCAAGTCCAAGTCTAAGACTATGTTCCATACTCCCTAGAAAGCGAGTTCTAGATCTCCCTCTAGGACTAAGTTCAGATAAACTTTATTGCCAGTTACAAAACACTGGATTCCCTAAATTTGTAGTTTCTCTTCTATAACACAAGCATGTGCAGGTGTCATCTGACCCTTTTTACATTGCTCTGTGGAAATGGGCAAAAATGTTCATACTGCGGCTACTGCTATAGCAGTGAATAATAAACTGTCTCTTATCTCTGAACCAGGAGTCTCATGTTTTCTGTCAGCATCTAAGAAACTGTGGCCAGCTAACTTACTAATATTTGCTTGCAAGTAGGCTGAAATCTTAGACCCTTCATAGTTATGGACAGTATGTTATTTCCAAGAGCGTCCTCTCTACTTGCCCCAGCCATGCCCAGGCCTATGTACTACATACTGAATATAACAGGCTTAGCCTTGCCCAGGTTTAGCTGACTGGGATGAAGTCTGGCTGTCTATCAGATACCACCACCAGCTGGGAGACAGGCTCAATAAAATGAATAAATTTCTAACACTAGTGTTTGCCGTAAGAGATAGTGAGTTCCTGGTTAGCAGGGGAATTCTGCCTGGTTGACATTGTAACTGGGGTTTATGTAGAGGTTATAGATGATTCAGGCATCCATGGTTGGATTAGAAGATCTTTCAAGGCCCTTCCAAGTGTTTCACTGTGATGCTTTGAACTCTTCCATCATTCATTTTCAAGGCCTATTTAATAGAGGTAAACATCAATGTTTCAGACAACATTACTGAGGCAGCACAACATAGCAGAGGAAGGAACAGGCTTGGTATTATACATGCATAGATTTCAATCTCAGAACCAGCACTTACTTTATGACCTTGTACTTAACTTGTCTGGTTCTTTATCTACAATATGAAAATAAGATTACCTACCTCATGGTAAGGGTTTAAGTACTAAATGAAGTAATGTGTGTTAAGTGCTTAGCACAGTATCTGACAAATAGTAAAGACTCAAGTTTTAGCTAGTATTCTCTCTCTTTCACCTCACCCTAACATTCCCTCTCTACAAACTAAAGCACAAGTTCCATATCACTTGGAAGCAGCATTACACCCACAGTCTTGGTGAGGGCTTGCTACGCAACCTCAAGGAAGGGGAGAACATTAGATAAAGGGCCAATGTAGTAAAACAATGCAACTCACCTAAAAGTTAATATCTCAAGAAGGTGTCTAAGGTATCTATACTCTCTCTCTCTCTCACACACACACACACATACACACATGGAAAATAGTATTAATGAATATTATTATATGACCTTAACACCCAAAAGGTTGGATTTAATCCTGGCATAGACCTATAATTAGTTGATGCTGGCTATTTTAGAGGCAAGTGTCTGGATGAGTTGCCCCTTCTGGTACATTCTGTGACTCTGTGTTTTCCAGCTTTATAACACTGCTATTTCTTATAAGTGAGTTGGATGTTTTGGCTTGCCAATCTAAATGCTTTACAGACTTCTGTGAGGTCATTGAATAATTCTCCATTACATTTAAATTCACATTAAGTAAATGGAAAGTAAAGCAGTGCTTAATACTAGTTGTACATACTTTTCTCCCTTTATTTCTCTGATGATATAATTAGGAGAAATAGATTTGTTTGCAATCATTTGCTTCCACATTGAAGGATAGATAGGCTTCTGTCTACATGGAAAAGTATAGGAAACTTTGTTTACCTAGAATTATTTTAGCTATGTACTACTATTCAAAGACTTCTTGAAAACCACATAAAGTAATAGCTTTTGTGCCAGGCCACCTGAAAGCCTTGACATTGAATGAGCCAGTGGATGCCGTAGCAACTGCAGCTTTGTAGTCATGGTAACAGCTTTGCACTCCATAGGCAAAACCAATGAGCTTTTAGCATCACTACATTCTAGCTAAGCTTCTCTGACCTTATCAGGGAGCAACAAGATCTGTCTGTTCTTCCTGCACGTGCCCCTCTGCACGGAGGGAAAATGTGCATAATGTACCTGATTTAAATGTCATACTTGGATTATTCAAACAAGTATATCTTTATTCTAGTTTCATGGATTAAATAGCATGTTGTTCTTAAAGTAGATTGTTGATTTCAATTACCCATGAGCATTGTTACAAAAGCAGAGCATACAGTGTACATGTTGTGATTGTTGTGATAATTAAACATTTAGTCGAGAAGTAAAATACGTAGATTTCCTTTCAATGACATGGATTGGAAACCCCACAGGACCTGGAAAATAATTTTAATCTGTTTTGTTGAATATTTTTCCTCTCTTGCAGGATGGTAATAAAGAAGAGTATCATCTTTCAAATTAATATGTCATACTAAGGTTGCAATAGCAAGAAACAAATTGTAATTCAATCTACACCTGGTCTGCGATGCCTAATGACTTCCCTGAATATTTCCTTCCCAAAACTGGGCTAATAAACGATAGCTGTCAAAGCTGCTTTTTCAACCTTCTTAAGTTCAAAAGCATAAACTGAAGAGCCAAGGCTGAGCAACCCATTCATAAGGAGGACATGAGCAATTCCTTTTTCAGTGAAGCTTCACTAGCTGTTCACAGATACATTATATATGGTTGCTTAATCTCATATGCAAATGTGTAATAAACCATATGGGTTCCCCAAACGTACATTATTTTTTTTCCTTTTATTTCATCATATTATGGAAGTACAAATATTGTTAAGGTTACAAATATTGCCCCTGCCCTCTCCCTCCCCCTGATATGACCAATCCCCTGGTGGTGTGCATCATACACGTTATGGAAGCATACACCCCTTTCCTCCTCCCCACACCTGCCTGCCCACCACCTGTTAAAAAGTTTTTTGATTTTTTTTTTTTTAGCATTTTGGTTACATTGTATATCTTTGCCTCTCCCTAAGAACGGTTAGAGGTATGCCCTCCCCCTCCATAATGCTCATCCCATCCCTAAGGTTGGGTCCCCCACACACACACTGAATCTCTGGTGAGCATTGCCACCATTTGAAAACCAAAGTTTAAATCAGTCAGTACCAATTTGATGGCGAGTAGATGTGGAGCCCATTTTCCATGTCTTATGTCGCCTCACTTTGGATAACGGGCTTAAGCTTAATCCAGGATAGCATAAATGGTGCTAGCTCACTGTCATTTCTTAGGATTGAGTAATATTCCATTGTGAGCATATACCACATTTTAGTTATCCACTCATGAATTGATGGGCACTTGGGTTGTTTCCATGACCGTGCAATAGTGAATTGTGCTGCTATAAACATTCGGGTGCAGATGTCTTTATAATAGAATGTCTTATGCTCTTTTGGGTAGATGCCCAACAATGCTATTGCAGGGTCAAATGGTATTTCTATTTTTAGCTGTT
>VSMD01121766.1:0-14049 GCA_008750895.1 Mirza zaza
AAGGGCAATATATGTAACCTTAACATTTGTACCTTTATAATATCCTGAAAAAAAAATAAAAACAACCAGACAAACAAAAAAACCTGCCTTACTTAATGATACAGATTTTGTTTAAGTTTACCATAGATAGAGTTTCTGATCTGTGGACACCGGAAGTTCCTGAGGCCACAAGACCAAAACCAATTTCATGATGATACTAAAATCTAATTTGCCTTTTCTACTATGCTGCAATTTGTGATGATGTGCAAAAGTGATAAAAAGAACTACTGCAATTTAGCGTGAAGCAGGGTGTTGGCTCGAACCTGGACTCATAGTCATGGATTTTTCTTTGCCATACCTACAGGAAAATGCCATTTTACAATTCTGAATGTTCTTCATGAAGAAGTATAAATTGTACTAAATTCCAACTGTTGAATATATGTCTATTAATATTTGGTGTGATACAATGGGAAGCATCCATAAAGCATCTTTTAAAAACGTTGAAATACTTACAGATTCAGAGGAAGTTTTGGCAAGAAATGTATAAGGAGGTTTTGTATACTCTTCCACCAGTTTCCCCTGAAAGCAAAATTTTGCACAACTATAATACAAATAGGAAAACCGGGCACTGTCACTAATAGAATCCAAAAGGGTCTTCAGAAGAAGAAGAGAAAACACCTGTTCCGGGTTTAAAGGATGAATAGCAGCTCAACAATGGATAAGTCTGAGAGGGGGGGCATTATACCAGAGGGAGGAGAGCCACAAATTGTGTTAGAGGAAAAAAAAATGATTCCATTTTGCTAAAGCGAAAAAACGCAGAAAGGGACACCTAGCCAGGTGATGAGTTTGGGAGGGAAAGTTGCCCAATGATGAAGGCCTCGTGTGCCAGGATGGAAGACCTAAGTTTGTTTCTTAGAGCTCTGGGGAGCTTTATAAAAGTTTTAAGCATGTGGGTGGTGTCACTGGATTTATTTTTCAGGAAAGTAACTATGGATTTTTTTGAGGATTGAAGGACAAGTAGCATGAAGCTCATTAGGAAGATTTCTGATAATCTAGGCTAAGAGATTTTGAACTAATGCAATAGATGGAAGGATGGATAAGGAGAGAAATCAAAGAAATATTTAAGAAGCAAAAAGTATAGGACTTAGTAATGAATGATGGAGGTAAAAGAAAAAGGAGTGTAGGAAGACTCACAGATCCGACTTAGGTGGCAGGATTCGATGATGATACCATTTGTTCACATGCTCCATCTGGGAATATTTGAGTTTAGCTTTTTAAGAAACATCAAAGGTTTAGATGGCTGGTTTTACTGGCACAGAGTCTGGTGAACTAGTCAGGTTACAGATACAAATTTGGATGTCATCAGTTTTGGAGGTTGTTAAAATAATGTGAGAGGTTGAAGTCGTCTAGAGAGAAGACGTGACATAATAATAAAGAAGCAAAGTTTGGAAACTAGGGGAAAACCAGGTGATGGAAAGTATAAAAGGAGTTGGAGTAGCACACTGAGAAAGATAAGAGAAAGGAAAACTATTAAATGCAGCAGAAATGTACAGTGCAGTGCTGTGCAGACAGTTTGGTATCAGGACCCCTTTATACTCTTCAGAGTTATTATGAATCTCAAAGGACTTTTGTTTATGTACATTTTTCTAATGATATTTACTGTATTAAATTTAAGTGGAAAAAGCTTAAATATAATTACTAAAAAATATAAAATGACACCTTAACATTAAATAACAAAACAAGCATTGCATGTTAATGTAAATGACAGATTATTATGAAAAATAAGCTATGATTTCCAACCCACAAAATAATTAGTGGTAAAAGAGGCATCGTTTTACACTTTTGCAAATCTAATGTTTGACTTAGTGTAATTAATATCTGGCTACATTTATATACCTGCATGTGCATTCAGTTTATTACAATAATTTTTTTAGTTGAAGTATGTGAATTAAAATAAAATCTTAAGCTCCCTACAGCTGACTGAATGGATCCCCTCTTGGCCAAGACAAGGTCTAAGAAAAAGACCCTTAAAGCTGAGTTGCTGACCCTGAGGAGAAGGCAGGTCAGACACATGTAGTTATGCCTTGTCACTTTTGGAGTTACTTTTTGTAACAATAAGATAAAAAATCATTAACAAGCCTACAGCCATGTATGAAAAAGATTAAAACACACCTGCAGGTCATCAATTTACTAAATAGATCAATTCAGTTGTGGTATATACCTGGTATATGTCTAGTGGCTTGTTTCTGATTAACAGACTTCCTTATGTTAAAACTCTCCAAGCCTTTAGACAAAGCTTCATTTCTTTAACCAATTACAAGTCAAAGAATCCTTAAACCTACCTATAACCTGTAATCCCCTACTTCAAGATGTCCTGCTTTTCGGACCAAACCAACGTATGCCTCCCATGTATTGATTTATGACTTTACATGTAATTCCTCTCTCCCTAGAATGTATAAAACCAAACTGTAACCCAACCACGGTGGATTCTTGGGCTTCGTGCCCATGGCTCTCTGGGCCATGGTTGCACATATGTGGCTCAGAATAAACCTCTGTATAATATTTTACAGACTTTGAGTTTTTGTTTGTCAACAAGGATATGAAGAAGTTATGGCCTCATACAGATACGTAGTTGGAAAATAAAGGGGAATTTTCGTAGCCTTTTCAATTCAATGCGATATTGCCTTTTGATACTGCACCAAAACTCAAAGAAGTGAATTGTTGGAACTGAGAAATTGCACAGTACTAGAGACCTTACTGAGCAACATGCTTGGTGAGGTATTGGATTACGAAAAGAATTTAACCATGTGGAAAGAAGATAAAGGAAGCATCATTATTTTTGGCTTTGGTCTCTAAATGATGGTAATAATAAAATAAGTAATAAATTATAACCATGAGCCTGTGATAACATGGTTTGAATTTGTATTAGTGGAATAATGTGAGAAGTGCCAAGCTAAGAAACTGACATAAAACGTGGTATCATAACACCCCGAGTTCTTGGCAAAAACAAACACAAACTGCTCTGGAGGGAAAATCTTAACCTGGACTGCACAGAACTTTCCCTATGAAGAAGAGCTCACAAGACTGAGGTGCACTGAACAGAGGAAATAGATTCAGCTCTCCAACAACTTCAGATAAGAAAATCATATATTCATTAATGTAGTTAACAGAGCCAGAATTATTGAAGTGGTTAAACATATAAATGTATATATTGATTAAATTTGTAAATTATTAAATATATAAAATAGATTATTGATTACATGATTCAATATATAAATCATTGGATAAAGATTCAATACATTAAATCTTGTGGATTTAAAACCACAAGAAAATCCAAGTCCTGGGTAGCAGGATGTTTCGTGATGGATATTGAAGAAAAAGGAAAGTGGGGGTGAGAGGGAAGCAGAAATTTGAGGCAGTAGGTAATTTACCCTGTTTAATCCTCATTGTTGTGAAAACCACAGCAGTTAAGGGCATGGGTGCCTCATTGCCTAATATGTGGCCCAATATGTCTGAACTAAGCTCAAGAGACATTAAGATGTGAAAAATGTTAAAGATCTTAGAATTGATGTAATTGTGGATTTCAATAGGGAAGTCTTACAATGCTGTGAGCTAGCTGCTGTTGTCTTCTTACCACACATTTTAGAAAGGCTCTTCTGTTCATAGAAATCAGGCACACAGGGTTAAGGACATGTGTGAAGATCACATGCCCTGTTAGGGGTAGAATGGTGAGATTTGAACCCAGGTCCCCCCAGAGCTCAGCCGCCTTGTCTCTTTAGGAGGGTCTTTCACTGGGAAAGAGAAGATAATGCTGTAAAGAAAAGAGAAAATGACAGAAAGCTGGTTGAGAAAAGGGGAAATATGCAAACAAATGTTAATGTTCTTTCACTGTCTCTCTATGTGTGTGTGTCTTTTAAATGACACTTGGGAAGCAATATCTTTCACATGAAGTTTGATCAATATATGCCTCATTTTTAATTAGTGTCAAAGTGCTGATGATAATATATGCATATGTGTTACTATATCTCATTTCAAACTGTTGATTCATGTGTGCATATATACATCCATTTTATATTTTTTGGGTGAGTGGTGAGTTATTTTTGTGCAATAAACACCATAAAAGTTGAATGTAGACCTATGCAAAAAAAAAAAAAAAAAAAAAAAAAAAAGAGGGGATGGCTAACCTAGTCCAGAGAGAAGTCCAGCCATAATGAATGTTTTATCTATAACCAATACAGTGAAGCCTTCCCAGGAATTGTCTTTCCAGTCCTGAGTCTGCCTGCCTGTGTGTAGTCATTGAAACTGGGGGTAGCATATTCTCTGAAAAGAAGTCTTTAAAGCAAAAGATTCAAAATTTTGGCCTAAAATAGGATCAGCTCATAATATCAGAATTTACTGAAATAAACTGGATCCTTGAATAACAGGTAGGTAGATGTATCTCAGTGATTTCCCTTGAAATTTTCTAGCTGAAGGAAAAACTCAGGTTTGAGTGCAAGAAAATCTGGGAGGGAAAGCTTATATAATGCTCTTTTCACTTTTTTATAAATTAAAAATTTAATTTTCATGGAAAAGGGAGAAAAAGGAAATTAGGTTTTCACCTGGCCCCTGCAGTCACTTAAATATTGCATTGGACAAAGAATAGTAAATTGTGAAGAAGCTACTAAATTATGTGGGGGGGACTTAAAAGATAAGAGTTATTTTAAAGGGCCTGTACAGAATTCTTTTAGTCTTAACTTTTCTCATCGTTGAGGATAAAAACATTATTTCTTTTGGTATAGGCAGGGTAGCTTTCACATAGGAATTTCAACTTCTGCTTTTAAGAAACATCACAAAATTCAGAAGGATCTTTTTGTAATTGCTGTTTTCAAGAGCCTTTAATTTAAATAGTCAATATGCCAGAGTGGAATAGTTTTAACTCCTTCACCTGGATCCTCCCTGCTGGTGCTAGCTGGCCACCTGGGACCTCTCAGAGTGGCAGGTGAGTTCAGGAAGAGGAGAGAACTTCCCCTGGCTGATCAGGATTCCCAGAGTTTCCCATTCCTCCCCTTGCTGGTGACTCAGTATTTACCAGGGAAAGGAATGAGCTTACCTGGGCTGTCAAGAAATGCAGGATCCAGGTCTTTTTTTCTCTTGAGTGATGGGCTGTGAGATCACTTGCTGCTGTTTTTACCCTCCAGTGCTGGGGGCACAAATCACCTTTATTTTTTCTCATCAGCTTTTGGAGTATTCCATTGCTTGTCTCTTGTGTAGTTTGGGGGCTTCTGTTTGCAATTAGCAGGGAGGATCGTGGAGAAACAAGTCCAACCCATCTTATCTGGCATGGAAGTCCCTCCTTCACTTAAAAAAATCAAATATAAAGGTTTCTGTAGTATTCATAGATTATGTCTTGTATGTCCGTGGCATCAGTTGTAATATCTCCGTTTTTGTTCCTGATGGAGTTTATTAAGATTTCTGTTTTCTACTTTCATTAGCCTAGCCAAAGTGGTGTCACTTTTGTTTATTTTTTCGAAGAACCAACTTTTTGTTTTATTAATCTTCGGTATAGCTTCCTTGTTGTCAATTTCATTTAGTTCTGATTTGATCTTGTTAATTTCACTTCTTCTGCTGGGTTTGGGGTTGGTCTGTTCCTCTTTTTCAAAATCAAAGACTCAATACCCTTCACAATAGCAACAAAGAAAATAAAGTACCTAGGAATATACCCAACAAAAGAGGTAAAAGAGCTCTGCAGGGAAAACTGTGAAACTCTGAGGAAGGAAATAGCAGAGGACGTAAACAACTGGAAATCCATGCTGTGCTCCTGGGTCTGCAGACTCAGCACTGTTAAAATGTCTATACTACCCAAAGTGATCTACAGAGTCGATGCAATCCCTATCAAAATACCAACATCATTTTTGACAGATATAGAAAAAATAATTTTAAGCTTCATATGGAACTAGAGAAGACCCCATAAGTCAAAAGCAATGCTAGGTAATAAAAACAAAATGGGTGGTATCAATTTGCCAGATTTCAAACTATACTACAAAGCTGTAGTAATTAAATCAGCTTCATATTGGCACAAAAATAGGGACATTGACCAGTGGAACAGAACAGAGAATCCAGATATAAAACCATCCTCATATAGCCATCTAATCTTGGAGAAAGCAGACAAAAACATACACTGGGGAAAAGAATCCTTATTCAATAAAAGATGCTGGGAAAACTGGATAGCCACTTGTAGAAGACTGAAGCAGGACCCACACCTTTCATCTCTCACAAAAATCATCTCATGCTGGGTAACAGAGTGTAACTTAAGGTATGAAACTATTAGAATTCTCGAGGATAACATTGGAAATACTCTTCTAGATGTTGGCCTAAGAAAAGAATTTATGAAGAAGACCCCAAAGGCAATCACAGCAGCAAGAAAAATAAATGGGACCTGGTCAAACTAAAAAGCTTCTGCACAGCCACAGAAACAGTCACAAGAGCAAACAGACAACCTATGGAATGGGAGAAAATTTTTGCATCCTACACATCTGATAAGGGATTGATAACTAGAATCTATTTAGAACTCAGGAAAATCAGCAAGGAATAATCAAACAACCCTATCAAAAAGTGGGCAAAGGACATGAACAGAAACTTTTCAAAAGAAGACACAATAATGGCCAAAAAATATATGAAAAAATGCTCAACATCTCTAATCATCAGGGAAATGAAATCAAAACTGCAATGAGATATCACTGATCTCCAGTAAGAATGGCCTTTACCAAAATGTCCCAAAACAATAGATGTTGGTGTGGACGCAGAGAGATAGGAACACTCCTACACTGCTGGTGGGACTGCAAACTAGTTGGACCTCTATGGAAAGCCATATGGAGATACCTTAAAGCAATACAAGTAGATCTACCATTTGATCCAGCAATCCCATTACTGGGCATCTACCCAAAAGAACAAACGACATTCTACAAAAAATTCACCTGCACTCGAATGTTTATGGCAGCACCATTCATAATTGCAAAGCTGTGGAAATAACTTTGCCTATCAATTCATGAGCGGATTAATAAAATGTGGTATATGTATACCATGGAATACTACTCAGCTTTAAGAAACAATGGTGATATAGCACCTCTTGTATATTGCTGGATAGAGCTGGAACCCATTCTACTATGTGAAGTATCTCAAGAATGGAAAAACCAGCACCACATATACTCACCAGCAAATTGGTATTAATGGATCAACACCTAAGTGGACATGTAGGAGTAACATTTATTGGGTGTCGAGAGGGTGGGAGGGGGGAGGAGGGGATGGGTGTATACAACCACAATGAGGAAGATGTGCAATGTTTGGGGGATGGACATGCTTGAAGCTCTTACTAAAGGGAGGAGGAGGGCATGGGCAATATAAGTAACCTTAACACTTGTACCCTCATAATACGCTAAAAAAAAAAAAACCCAGTTCCCATTAATACATGAGTGCATTAATAAAATGTGCTATATGTATACAATGGAGTACTATTCTGCTTTAAGTAACAATGGTGATATAGCACTTCTTGTATTTTCCTGGATAGAGCTGGAACCCATTCTACTAAGTGAAGTATCCCAAGAATGGAAAAAGAAGCACCACATGTAATTACCAGCAAATTGGCATTAACTGATCAATACCTAAGTGAATATATAGGAATAACATTTATCAGGTGTTGGGCAGGTGCGGGGGGGAGGAGGGAATGGATATATACATACATGAATAAGATATGCACTGTTGGGGGATGGTCACGCTTGAAGCTCTGACTGGAGTAGGAGGGGAGACAAGGGCAATATACCTAACCTTAACATTTGTACCTTCATAATATGATGAAATAAAAAAATCAAATATATCGTAGTACAGGAGGGTTCCTTTTTATCTTTTTGGTATGTTAATGTTATAAAGGAGAAAAGATACCCCCAGATTTTCACAGAAGGTTTGTATGTTTGGACACAGCTAGCCATTGAAGGAAAGGTGGATTCAGGTTACAAGGTAAAGACCTCTAGTGGTCAAGGTGGAGACTGAATACTAACTAGTTCCAGTCCTAGCTCAGTCCCTCACCAACATATCTCATTAGGTCAATTCTAAGCTTCCTTTCTTCCTCTGTCAGATGAGCAATTTGGGGTCCCCCCAGCTACCATATCTATAAACTGAAATCCATCCTTTTTACCCTTCACTGAGGGTGATAGGCCAGGTTTCCTCTAGAAATTTCTCTCAGCAGTCGAGGAAATCATATTTGGAGAAGACAGGACATACAGACCAGTTTGGCTATGTCTGCTCACACCAGAGCCACAATTTGATCACTTGTTCATTCACTGTATTTGTTCATTTGGTTCATCATCACTACTTCTTCAAGTATGTTTTGTATGCTTACTATGTGCTAGGATTGTCCTAGGTTCCGTAAAAGATAAAAAGTAAAATGAGACGGATTCTATCCTTATGTTGCTCAGCCACTTATTTGGCATTATCTTCCAATAAATACACATTAAGTAATGTGAGTAAGTAACTTCAGAGGCCAAAACATCAAATGTGTTTAGGTTGAATGTGCAAAATACCAACATTGGTTCTCTGTGAAGCTGCACAGGAGCTCTGGGACCATTGTTCAAACACAATGAATCTCAGAGCCTTAGCACTCTTTGCACCATTAGGCCTCCATGAGCCAGTGTCAGTGATTCTGCAAGCTTCTGTTCTTTTAGTAAGTTTAGCAAACATGAACTACAAGTGCTGTCATCTTGTCTCTATTCATTGTTCTGTGTAATTGGAAGAAGAATTTCTATTTTGTTTCTTCCCTGTGAAGCAGCCAGTTAGGCAACAGATCAGTCTTCTGACATTTGTACCTGGGACAGTTACAGAATCTCTCTTGCATGGTTAATAGCACAGTATCTATGTTCCAGGTCTATGGGCTGATAATATAATCTGTGAGAAGCAGGTAATCAGATAGCTCTTGGTTCAGGAATCATAGACTCTTGAAACCAAACAGGGCCTAGAAGCAAAATAAGCAGCAACCATAAATTACATTGCAAAATACACTTGAAGGGACAAAGAAATACAAGCTAATTAAAGATGTACAAGGAAAATTTACTGAGGAAAATTTGACCTTGGTCAAATCCTCTAAATTTATATTTTTTGAAGTCAGCTGGGATTTAGTAATGACTGGGAGGAATCTGGGGTAAACATAGATCCATGAATAATGCTACCTTCTAGAAAATAAAAATTTTCAATTCTGGTCTTTGCATATTGGTATACTTTAAGGTCAGTTCTAGACCCTCCTCTCTTCTGAATTTAACCTTTCTCCCTAGGATATCATCTTTGCTTTTAGGTACAGTTACCATATTTATGCAATTTTATATTGAACATCAGTAATTTAGAGCTTCTGAACATATACTGTCTCTGAGTTCTACACTAATATTTTCATGTGCTTGCCAGACAAATCTATTTGGATCTTAAAAGAGCCTCAAATTCAATTCTAATTGTAACCCATGATCCTCTAATCTCCCCAGAGCAAAATCTAGCTGGCTAGGTCAGAAACTTGGGTGTCTTTCTTGGCTTCTCTTCACTTCCCTATATCTAAGCAGTTGCCATAATTCCGTGTCCGTTCGTTCCTAAATAATCTCACAAGGTGTTTCATTCTCTCCATCTCCACTACCACCACTCTAATGGTTTCCTAATGTATGTCACAATAACCACAGTGTCCTTTATTCTCATCCATTTATATCAGAGTAGTCAGAATTGGATCTTCCAGATACAGATACAATGATTTTATTTCATTCTTAGAGAAAGAAATAATCAAAGCCTGTAATGAGCTTCCTATTCCTTTCAGGATAAAACAGAAAGTTCTTAATGCGGTTTATAGGCTGTTTATGTTCTAGGATTTGCCTACCACTCTAGACATCATGCCCTATTCTAGTTTAAAATATTTCTGTCTGTATGATTAATATATTTGAAATTATCTTTTCTATGTGTGATTGGCTGCTTGCATTTTGTGGAAAGGCAAAAGGCAAAACAAAAACTAATTGAAGTCATTATTTTATTGATAGTGTATTTTATAGAATCATAAAATTTAGATACATAAGAAGGGTTCCAGATGGGTGTCTAGGTTAATGAGTTTGAAGAGAAAGTAAGATTTGGTTTGGCTTATTAAACTAGGTTGCAAACAATTATATTTCAAATTTAGAAGATATTGTATTGAAATAACCTTTTATATTACCTTGAAGTTGGACATTTTTCCCCAAGGAAATTTTTATTGGAGAAAAAGAAGATTTATATATCTGTTTAGAAAGAGAATGATAGAGAGACATGCTCTTTCAACCATTAAATTCTTGGTGATGACTATGAGATTGAAAAGAAAAAATGAATCAAGACAACCTATTGTTTCCAGCAATCAGTTTACTGGAACAATTCTGTGAACATCTTATAAAAATTACAGGCTAATCACATCTAAGGGGAAGAGACTCTGCCAAAGAAGAGGATGCTGTTGGTCTTATTTTGCTTGATGAAGAATAGGAATGGGTGATTACAATGGAACTCTTCAGTAATAGAAGGAGCAGATGAGTATCCCATAGCTATGCCAGTGGCAGCAGCAGCCTCTGCTCCCTCTTCTGTGACCTCTACAAATGCCTTGTGTAGGACTTTAGTCACTACAAGACCCCGCCTCCCAGTCATGCCTGAGAGGTCCGCATCCTGTGGAGAGAAAACATCCACCATCCCCATGGCCACCAACACGTCCTTGAGGTCATAGCTCTCTTCCACTTTGAACCGAGGTAAGTATAAATCCACATCTCTCTTGCTCATATTCTGTGGGCTTGTCCATTCTATTAATTTCTCAGCAGTGAGTTTACATTCAAGCTATAAAAATGAAAAAAGAAACTGACATGGTTAACGAAAGACCTCTAACATAGCTTAACAATGAATTGAATATGTGTAAAGTTTTTATTTTAGCCAGAAATAAAAATACAAAAGGTTCAGTTCATTAGATATTTTAATAAACAAAATAACAGTCATGATTATATATGTACATTTGATTATATATGTGTAAGTAAATATGTAAGTACATATGTATATATATGTAAAAACAGAATCATGACATCATTTTGTACTAAACAAACTCCATTTCACTATTCCTTATGCCAACAGCCTCCTACATGTATATATTTGTAATAGACTCTTTCTTTCATGTATACATTACTTATCATGTACTGCAATTACAGTGTCTACACTATTATAATTACTTTTTTCCTTTATGTATTTGTAAATTTTTGCCACAGTGCTATACATTTCTCTCAATCAAATGTAAATTTTTGCATAATACTGCCATCGATTTGAGATCCACTGTATGTAACTTGAATTAATTAATAATTGCTTAAGCCTTCAGTTTGTATCAGATCTTATGTTAAAAGATGTGTAATACAAAAGTGAATCATTTTTCCTCATTTTGAATTTTTCATTAGTTTAAGGCTTCTTTGTCTAAAACCTTTAGCCTTCTTTAGACTTAGTACCTTAGGAAGAAAATCAGGCAATAGAAGGATTGTGCATGCAAGGTTTTACCTTCTGCAGACCATCTATTTCATTTGGCAGTAGCACAATCATGGTTAGGTCTTCGCCTTTGTATGGTATTTCCAGAGCTTTAGCCTGCACATCCTCCAGCAAGGCAAAATTAAAGGATTTTCTTTGATTCATCATCTGTACAGATTTGCTTGTGCCCTGCAATAAATTAATGTGCCAAACAAATACCAAGTGAGACATAAGCCAAAAATGATAATAATATTGAGTTACCAACACATCTTTCTCTTTTAAGAAATAAGGCAGAAATTTTGTGAATAGGAGAAAAGAGTTTCTTTAGGTATTCATAGCTAAATAAAGCTTTAAGAATGAAATATTTTACTTTTCATGGTACATTCCATCAGATGTGTTTAAATTTGACATAAGTGGATTAATAAATTGTGGTACATGTATACTATGGAATGCTACTCAACTACAAAAAACAATGGTGATCTAGCACCCCTTATATAATCATGGATAGAACTTGAGCCCATCCTTCGAAGTGAGGTATAACAGGCATGAGAAAATAAGCACCACATGTTGCCATCAAATTGGTACTAACTGATCAACATTAAGGTGCTCATGTGGTAGTAATATTCACTGGATATAATAGGTGGGGTGATGTGGGTGGATGGTGGAGATGGAGCACAGTGTCTGGGGGAAGGGCACATCTCTAGTCCTGGCTTGAGTGAAGCAAGGGCATTACTTGACACCAAAATATTTGTACCTCCATAATTTTCTGAAATAAAAAAATTAACAACCCCTGTATAACTACATTACATTATATAAATAAAATATAGGCAATACCTCGTTCAGCCAAAATTTTTCCTCTTTAGTATATTCTTTATTAAATTTCTTCTCCCATTGCCCTTTGAAATAGACTGCATTCACAAGAACAAGGATGGTGCTGCTGTCAAGAGTCTTGTTAGGAAATAGGTCTTTGATTTTTCCTGCAAGGAAAGGAAACAAAAACATCTGTCATGCAAGGTACAAGTGGTTTGTCTGGAAGATGCTTTGCAAAAGTATGTGATTGATCATTAACTATTCACCAAGTCACTACTTTAGAAACTCACTGACCAACAGTTCACCAGACTCAGCTGTCCTCATGGCTGCTGCCCAGTAGAGTTAGCCCTGTAGCAGATACCACTCTTTGTGGTGGGAAAGGGTGCAGGTTCTCTGTCTATGGGTGACGTCAGTCATCTACACTGAATACTGATAAACTGATTTTATCTGCTCTTTCAGCTTATCTATTAAGAGTTCATGTCTCCCTCCCTTCCTGTCTTCCTATTTTTGTCAACTTTGGGCTCACTCACAAAGGAGTAGGACTTGATTGTTCTTTAGGATAAACATGAGCTCTATGGTCTGAAATGCATGCCCTGCGTTGTGAGACACGTCTTCTTGGGGTGTTTTTCCATTCATTCCCATGTTGAATTGCTATAAATTTGTCCTATAATGACAGTTGGGAGGTAGGATGGATGTTCATACAATGATATCTTTGGTAAGCTCTCTACTATGCATGAGAAAGACAGTTGTGACAATCCCTGCAGACTATGTGAGTGTAGGTGTGGTGCCTGAAGCTCCAGCTGAAGAAGTTAAAAGTGTTGCTTACAGGAGGGCTGCACATTCCCCAGTTAGTGAAGGAGAAGGGACCCTTTGTAATGTTTTCTCTTAAAGATCCATAGTCAAAAATTGGCTCTGACTTAAAGAAAAAGATATGATGTTGAAATGGGCCTGTGCAGAGACTTGGGATTCGCAAAGATCCAGTCATGTGGGTCATGTGCAGAGTTCTCCAGCTGTGTCTCTGCATACTTAGGTTCCTGTGAATCCCTCCCGTGGAATTTCCCCTTGGTTCTCCCAATTAACGTGGACCATTTCATCTTCTGCAGAGTTCTTCTGCCACCTCTCTGCAAATGCATCTCCACACCCACCCCCATAACCCCATGCAGTGTCAAGCACAGCGCTCACTCAACAGGAGACTCAAAAGGGTTCTTATAATGGGCAGTCCTCTTACCATGTGTTTGAGTTTCCACCCAGGAGTTAATCTTCTTTTCACTTTCTTCTGCAGCATTTTGAAAATCAACAGATTCTGCATGGGCCAGGAAAAATTCCTTAACATTATCTAAATATTGCTTTGAGATGGGAAAGAATAAAAGAGGAATTAATGGTAAGATATCAGCAGCAATGTATTGCTGTTACTAAACTTAATTATTTATAATTATAGTAAGCTGAGTTCAGACCCTGAACACATCCAGTATCTCCTGCCCAAGCTTATTTTTGTGCAGCTGCCACGTAGTCCATGAGAAAGGGGTGCAGGCTGGCTCAAGACGGAGGTAACTGCAGGCCAAATCCATCTGGCAAACGTTGGGCAGGAGAGGCTATGGTTGGCAGGCTTCAAAGCACGTTGCTCTGATGTAGGTGAATTTTTTCTGACGCTTCTTTTCAGTATTCCAACCTAGACATTTCTCACCTTTGTGTCTTCCTCAGGCATTCAGTATCTCCTGGTACTTCCCCAGCTGTCCCCAGGGACTCACCCAA
>VSMD01121769.1:0-10000 GCA_008750895.1 Mirza zaza
GAAAAAAAAAAAAAAAAAAAAAACACCTCAGGGCCGGGCGCGGTGGCTCACGCCTGTAATCCTAGCACTCTGGGAGGCCAAGGCGAGCAGATTGCTCAAGGTCAGGAGTTCGAAACCAGCCTGAGCAAGAGCGAGACCCTGTCTCTACTATAAATAGAAAGAAATTAATTGGCCAACTAATATATATAGAAAAACATTAGCCAGGCGTGGTGGCGCATGCCTGTAGTCCCAGCTACTCTGGAGGCTGAGGCAGCAGGATTGCTTGAGCCCAGGAGTTTGAGGTTGCTGTGAGCTAGGCTGATGCCATGGCACTCACTCTAGCCTGGGCAACAAAGTGAGACTCTGTCTCAAAAAAAAAAAAAAAAAAGTAACTATAACAAGCTAGAGAAGTTGATACTAGAGTTCATGGAGGCCAGGTGTGGTGGCTCACACCTGTAATGCTAGCACGTGGGAGGCTGAGGCAGAGGGATTGCTTGAGGACTAGGAATGGAGACCAGCCTGGACAACATAGTGAGATCTCGTCTCTATAAAAAATTTAAAAAGCCAGGCATGGTGGCTACTTTTCTGAATTACAGATATCATCTGATAAGCAAAATCACAAATTTCAAGTGTTTATGTGTACTTTTTGGTATGAAGTATAAAAGCGTGTTCTAAAAATTGTAGAACGGGACCAAGACACAATCATGTGGCCTTGTTATAAGGGGGCATTCTATGTGTCCTTTGAGGTAGGAGATGAAGGGGAAAAAAACTGAGGGTGCTGGCAAGAGAGACTGAAGATACACCTTGACAGAGACTCTCAGCTCAGATAGGGGGCATCCCTTCTCACTTTGCTGGGTTTTAATGCATACCCAGAGCAATGGGAAGCCTTTTTTAAGAAACTAACTGGCCCATGGGGCATGACAGTCAAAGTAACAGCTGTCAAAGACAATCAGTTGAAAAGTTGCTGGTGGCTTCTTTGACTCCAAACAATTTTGCTGGTAAATGCCCCTCAAGGTATCCTCAGCCTTCTGTGGCTGTCATTTAGAAAGCCACAGGGCAGGTTTACAAACAGTAAGGCTAGGCCAGGCTTGGTGGCTCATGCTTGTAATCCTAGCACTCTGGGATGCCGAGGCGGGAGGATTGCTCAAGGTCAGGAGTTCGAAACCAGCCAGAGCAAGAGTGAGACCCTGTCTCTACTATAAATAGAAATTAATTGGCCACTTAATCTATATAGAAATTAGCCGGGCACGGTGGTGCATGCCTGTAGTCCCAGCTACTTGGGAGGCTGAGGCAGCAGGATTGCTTGAGCCCAGGAGTTTGAGGTTGCTGTGAGCTAGGCTGATGCCAGGCCTGGGCAACAAAGTGAGACTCTGTCTCAAAAAAAACAACAAAACCTTAAGTCTGTGGCCCTGTGGGCCATGGACAGGTTAGGTACCTGGCCACACAGCAGGAGGTGAGCAGCTGGTGAGGGAGTGATCAAAGTTTCATCTATATTTACAGCCTCTCGCATCACCGCACAAGCTCTGCCTCCTGTCAGATCATCGAGCATTAGATTCTCATAGGAGCGTGAACCCTACCGTAAACTGCAAGTGGGAGGAATCTAGGTTGCACACTCCTTAGGAGAATGTAATGCCTGATGATCTGAGGCGGAGCTGGGGCGGTGATGCTAGTGCTGGAGAGCGGCTGCAAATACCAATTATCATTACAGAGAGATCTGACTGCACAATGCATGTAATGTGCTTGAATTATCCCGAAACCATCCCCCCACCTCCCAGAAAAATTGTCTTCCATGAAACTTGTTCCTGGTGCCAAATAAGTTTGGGACGGCTGCCTTAAAGAGAAATCTGAAACCACCACAAGGTGGCAGTCTAAACACAGGGCATTCACTTCCTATCCACATCCCCTGACTGCTATTTTTCAAATAAGGAAACTGCAAACCAGAAGTTGAGTACCAATTGAGGTTGCGTAGTTAACAAGTGGCAGAGACTATTGGAAGCCAGGTCCTGTGTTCCCAGGTTTGGAACTTTTCATTTTCCCAGTCTCTGGACATGTGCAGGTGCCTCTGCCTGCACCCTGGGTCAGTATTTCTGTATATTTGCCCCAGTTTTTCTCTTTGAATATCTCTTTCTCTGACTCCTTGTATCTTTGTGTCTCTGTCTCCCTCTGTTTATTTCTCTCCTGTATGTCTTTCTCTTTTTCTTCTTCTAATCTCTATTTCCACTTCCCCAGTCCCCAAATTCTGTTCTCTTTTCTCTCCCTCCCACTTTTCTCTCTCTAGTGATTAGCCTAAACGTTAAACTGAAATATGATTCTCAAAGAAAGAGCCAGGCGTGGTGGCTCACGTCTGTAATCCTAGCACTTTGGGAGGCCGAAGTGGGAGGATTGCTTGAGCTCAGGAGTTCAAGACCAGCCTGACCAAGAGCCAGACCCCGTCTCTACTAAAAATAGAAAGAAATTAGCCAAACAACTAAAAATAGAAAAAAAATAGCCAGGCATGGTGGCACCTGCCTGTAGTCCCAGTTAGTTGGAAGGCTGAGGCAGGAGGATCCCATGAGCCCAGGAGTTTGAGGTTGCTGTGAGCTAGGCTGATGCCACAGCACTCTAGCAACACAGTGAGATTCTGTCTCAAAAATAATAATAAAAATAACAATACATTTTATTCTTGAAAGTTGCTAGAGTAGATTTTAAGTGTTCTCACCATAGAAAAATAAGTATGTGAGGTAATGCATATGTTAATTAGCTCAATTTAGCTATTTCCCAATGCATACATATTTCAAAACAACATGTTAAATGTGATAAATATATATAATTTTTATGAAATTCAACAAAAACCTTTCTGTTGAGATTATCGTAAATTTATATGCAGTTGTAGGAAACAACATAGAACCCTTCATCCAGTTTCCCCCAATGGTAAAATCTTGCAAAATTATAGTATAATATCAAAATGAGAAAACTGGCCTGTATACCATCCACTGTTGCATTTAGATTTCATCAGTTTTATTTTATTTTTTTATTTATTCTCTTTACAACCATGTATATCAATCAGTCATCGGTTTTAGATGCACTTCTGTGTACATCTAATCTGTGATGCACATCTGATTAGATACACTAATACTGTGTGATTCTATCAGGTGTAGATTCATGTAATCACCACCACAAGATGCCTTGTGCTGAGCTTCTATAACTGTACTCACATTCCCTGACCCCACACCTGTCCCTAACCCATGGCAACCTGTAATCAGTTCTCTATAATTTTACCATTTCAAGATTGTTATACAAATAAAATCAAGAGCCATTGACAGTGGCTCATGCCTCTAAGCCTAGCACTTTAGGAAGGTAAGGTGGAAGGATCACTTGAGGCCAGGAGTTCAAGACCAGCCTGGGCGAGATAATGAGACTCCGTTTCTACAAAAAAAAAATTGAAAAATTATCTTGTCCTAGTGGTATGCACCTGTAGTCCCAGCTACTCGAGAGACTGAGGCAGAAGTACTGCTTGAGTCCAGAAGTTTGAAGTTGTAGTAAGCTATGATAATGCCATTACACTCCAGCCTGGGCAACAGAGTGAGACTCTGTCTCTAAATAAATAAATAAATGGAATCATACAGTGCATACCTTGGATATTGGCATTTTTCACTGTACATAATTCCCTTAAGAAGAATTCAAATTGTCGTATATATAAATAGTTCACTACTTTATTTTTTTTTTTTTGTCTGATATGGTAAGTAAAGATGTACCATGTTCATTTAACCATTTATTATTTTTTTTCAAGACAGAGTCTCACTCTGTTGTCCGTGCTAGAGACCTGTGGCATCAGCCTAGCTCACAGCAACCTCAAACTCCTGTGCTCAAGCAATCCTCCTGCCTCAGCCTCCCAAGTATCTGGGACTATAGGCATGTGCCACCATGGCCAGCTAATTTTTTCTATATATTTTTACTTGGCCAATTAATTTCTTTCTATTTTTAGTAGAGACGGAGTCTTGCTCTTGCTCAGGCTGGTCTCGAACTCCTGAGCTCAAACAATCCTCCCACCTCTGCCTCTCAGAGTGCTAGGATTACACATGTGAGCTACCACACTGGGCCAACCATTTATTCATTGCAGGACATTTGGATTGTTTCCAGCTTTTGGCTATTATGAATAAAGCTGCAACGAATATTCCTGTACATATTTTTGTATGAACAGAAGTTTTCATTAATCTGGGATAAACACCCAGGAGTGCAATTGTTGTGTTGTATGGTCATTCCTTGTTCAGTTTCATGAAAAACTACTAAACTATTTTTCAGAGTGGCTGAATCATTTTACACTTCCCAAGAGCAAAGCTTTTAAAATAAGGCCAATTTGAAAATATGCCCAATTCCTGTTAAAAAAAAAATCAGGTGTTTTATTAAAATAAATTTGGTTTAGACCAAGGTCAAGCTCTGGCCTCCACATTAGATTCTGCTGCTTCATAACAGATCATAAACTCCACTTGGGGACAGTTGGTTTTGTTTGTTATCGCCCGCAGCTTGAGCATGTCAGAAGGAATGAAGTGATCATAAAGTTCTGAATAGTCATTTCCTCAGGCATCCTATGAGTAGCTGATAAAAATGTAGGGAGGCCAATGAATTCTGGCTGATGGTGATCGTTAGGGAGATATTTTTTAAAGTAACAAAGATATTTTTCATGGTGAAATGTTAAGTGCTATTGAATTTTCAAAATTATAAACCCCAAATCCTTTACAACAGCCTTGATTGGCCAGGCGCAGTGGCTCACACCCATAACCCTAGCACTCTGGGAGGCCAAGGCGGGAGGATCCTTTGAGCTCAAGATTTCGATACCAGCCTGGGCAAGAGCGGGACCTTGTCTCTACTAAAAAAACAAAAAAAAAAACAAAAAAAACTAGAAAGAAATTAATTGGCCAACTAAAAATATATAGAAAAAATTACCCGGGCATGGTGGTGCATACCTATAGTCCCAGCTACTTGGGAGGCTAAAGCAGGAGGATCACTTGAGCCCAGGAGTTTGAGGTTGCTGTGAGCTAGGCTGATGCCATGGCACTCTGCCTGGGCAACAGAGTGAGACTCTGTTGCCTCAAAAAAAGAAACAAACAAACAAAAAAAACAGCCTTGGTTAAAATCAGTGTTAAGCCAAAGAACACAAGGTTCTAACAGCAATATCTTTGAGAAATTGACTATCTTTGAGTTTTAACTTTGGGAAGGGAATGTACTGACCTAGCGATTGCCTTTTGTGATACATTACAGGTGAGGGCAAAGCCCTGGAGAATATTACAAGTCAGTTACCTTGAAACCACCAACAATATAAACAATAAGCATGGCCGAGCGTGGTGGCTCACGCCTGTAATCCTAGCACTCTGGGAGGCTGAGGCAGGAGGACTGCTGAAGGTCAGGAGTTCGAAACCAGCCTGAGCAAGAGTGAGACCCTGTCTCTACTAAAAAAATAGAAAGAAATTAATTGGCCAACTAAAAATATATAGAAAAATTAGCCAAGCATAGTGGCACATGCCTGTAGTCCCAGCTACTTGGGAGGCTGAGGCAGGAGGATCGCTTGAGCCCCGAAGATTGAGGTTGCTGTGAGCTAGTCTGACGCCACAGCACTCACTCTAGCCTGGGCAACAAAGTGAGACTCTGTCTCAAAAAAATAAAAATAAAAATAAATAAATAAATAAATGTGATAGCCTTTAACTTGGACCCTGTTATTATATAATACAACAAACATCCAGCCACAATGTGTGTGTGGTGTCCAAAATATTTAATGACATAAGTGTTGATGTATGTGTTTAAATAATGAAAAAAATACTATTTTCAGCCAGACTATCCTGTCTCATAAAGCACAAAAGTAAAGATAATGGAGGCCAGGCGCCCTGGCTCACACTTTGGGTGGCATAGGCGGGAGGATTGCTTGAGCCCAGGAATTTGAGGTTGCTGTGAGCTATGATAATGGTACTGCAATCTAGCTCAGGTGACAGAGTAGAAAAAAAAATAATAATAATAAGGGGACTTAAACACATCTGACCAAAAGCTGATCTACAAAGTTTCTAGGTTCTGAATGATCATCACAGGCAGTTACTTCTTTTTTTTTTTTTTTTTTTGAGACAGAGTCTTGCTTTGCTGCCCAGGCTAGAGTGAGTGCCGTGGCATCAGCCTAGCTCACAGCAACCTCAAACTCCTGGGCTCAAGCAATCCTCCTGCCTCAGCCTCCCCAGTAGCTGGGACTATAGGCATGTGCCACCATGCCCAGCTAATTTTTTCTATATATATTAGTTGGCCAATTAATTTCTTTCTATTTATAGTAGAGACGGGGTCTTGCTCTCACTCAAGCTGGTTTCAAACTCCTGACCTCGAGCAATCCGCCCACCTCGGCCTCCCAGATTGTGCTAGGATTACAGGCGTGAGCCACTGCGCCCGGCCGGGTACCCCACATTCTTAAGAGAATTGCCATCCCTGGGACATCATCCTGGTCTAAGTCCCCCTGTCTTGTCCATCCCCAACCCCCACCCCCACCCAAAAAGACTGGGTTGGGGAGATGGGAGGGGAGTCACAAAGGTAGGATGCTGTTGGCTTAGAGCAGCACACTGCGGCTTGTCCCTCCGTCTTTGGGGGGGTGGGGAGGAGTGTGCTTCACCACCAGCCTGCCAAATGCACAGCTGCCCCAAGAGAAATTCTGAAGATTTGGGGGCCTGCACAAGGATTCTCCACGCAGAGGCCACTGACGCAGTCCAGTCGGCAATGGCAGAGAAGCAGAGAAGAGCCTGTATCAGGATTCCCCAGAGAAACAGGGCCACTAGGATGCATGTCTCTACGTATATGTATAAAGAGAGCTTTATTTTAAGGAATTGGCTCAGAGGATTGTGGGAGCTGGCAAGCCTGAAATCTGCAGGGCAGGCCAGCAGGCTGGAAATTCTGCCGGCGTCAGTGTCGCAGCGCTGAGTCAGGAGACCGTCTGGAGGCAGAGTTCCTTCCTCTTCCAGGGACCCAGGTCTTATACGGCTATCAACTGCCTGGATGAGGTCCTCCCACACTGAAGACAGTAATCTGCTTCACTCAAATTCTACTGACTTAAATGTCAGTTACATGTAAAAATATACCTTCCCAGCAATATCTGGACTGGTGTGTGGCCCGACAACTGAGTACGACAGCCCAGCCAAGCTGACACATAAAACTAGCCACCATGACCTCCAAGAGAGAAAACCCTCAAGTTAGAAAAGAGGCCCGGCGCGGCGCACCACGCCTGTAATCCTAGCACTCTGGGAGCCTGAGCTGGTCTCGAACTCCTGAGCAAGAGCGAGACCCCCATCTCTACCAAAAATAGAAAAAATTGCCAGGTGTGGTGGTGCATGCCTGTCGTCCCAGCTACTCAGGAGGCTGAGGCAGAAGGATGGCTTGAGCCCAGGAGTTTGAGGTTGCTGTGAGCTAGGCTGACGCCACCACTCTAGCCAGGGCAACAGAATGAGACCCTGTCTGGAAAAAAAAAGAAAGAAAAGAAAGAAAAATAATAATTTTAAAAAAAGAAAAGAGGCCAGGCATGGTGGCTCACACCTGTAATCCTAGCACTTTGGGAGGCTGAGGTAGGAGGATCCCTTGAGCCCAAGAGTCAAGTCCAGCCTGGGCAACATAGCAAGACCTCATCTCTACAAAAAATAAAAAATTAGCCAAGTGTGGTGGCGCATGCCTGTAGTCTCAGCTACCAGGAAGACTAAGGCAGGAGGATCATTTGAGCCCAGGAGTTTGAGGTTGCTGTGAGCTATGATTGTGCCACTGCACTCTAGCTTGGGCAAAAACGATTGTGCAACCTGGCTATATGAACAGAGAGAAACTGGAGTACAAATGAAAAGGAGTCTACAATGTAGACCCAGAAGCAACCCCCCTACACAAACACACACACTCCAAGATGGCAAAGGGAGAGAAATGGAAGCACAGAACAAGCCCCACCATCTGCAAATTCCTAAACCATGAGTGCCCAGCCAATGCTGGGCAGCACAAGGGACCAGTTTTATACTGGCGCTATACACTGGACTACACTTTTTTTTCTTTAAAGAGCCAGGCATTGCTCTGTCGCCTAGGCTAGAATGTAGTGGTGCGATCATAGCTAACTTAAGCCTCCAACTCCTGGGCTCAAGAGATCCTCCTGCCTCAGCCTGCAAGTACCTGGGACTATAGGCATGTGCCACCACGCCTGACTAATTTTTTATTTTTTATATTTTGTAGAGACGGAGTCTCAGTATGTTGCCCAGGTTGGTTTCAAACTCCTGGCCTCCCAAAGTCTGGGATTATAGGCATGAGCCACCATACCAGACAGAACTCAACTTTTAATTATTGAAAATGACAGGGAAATGATGGAATGTCCTAGTGGCATCTCTAAGGGACAGGAAAGGAGGATTCAACAGAAAATGAATAACAGTATTTCTTTTTTTTTTGAGACAGACTCTCGCTTTGTTGCCCAGGCTAGAGTGAGTGCTGTGACGTCACCCTAGCTCACAGCAACCTCAAACTCCTGGGCTCAAGCAATCCTGCTGCCTCAGCCTCCCGAGTAGCTGGGACTACAGGCATGTATCACCATGCCCAGCTAATTTTTTCTATATATATTAGTTGGCCAATTAATTTCTTTCTATTTTATAGTAGAGACGGGGTCTCGCTCTTGCTCAGGCTGGTTTCAAACTCCAGACCTCGTGCAATCCGCCCGCCTCGGCCTCCCAGAGTGCTAGGATTACAGGCGTGAGCCACCGTGCCTGGCCTGAATAACAGTATTGATGGAGAAAAATAAACCATTTGTGTTTAGACTCCACTGCACTGATATTAATTAATAAAAATGGCCAGGTCTTATTATATCTCATTGCATTGACACTAATAAACTGGTAATATATTGCATGACAGACCCCCTATTTGGAAGACCCTGCTTTGTTTTTCTTTTTTTGTTTTAAATTTTTTTATTTCTGCATATTATGGGGGCATAAATGTTTAGGTTCCATATGTTGCCCTTGCCCTGCCCCAGTCAGAGCTTCAAGCCTGTCCATTCCCCAGATGGTGTTCATCGCACTCATTATGTATGTATATACCCATCCCCTCCTCCCCCCCCCACCTGCTCGATGCCTGATAAATGTTATTCCCATATGTGCACTTAGGTGTTGGTCAGTGAAACCAATTTGCTGGTGAGTACATGTGGTGCTTATTTTTCCATTTTGGGGATACTTCACTTAGTAGAATGGGTTCTAGCTCTACCCAGGCAAATACAAGAGGTGCGAGATCACCATTGTTTCTTATAGCTGAATAGTACTCCATGGTATACATATACCACATTTTATTAATCCACTCATGTATTGATGGGCACTTGGGTTGTTTCCACATCTTTACAATTGTGTATTGTGCTGCTATAAACATTCAAGTGCAGATGTCTTTTTTTTTTTTTTTGAGATAGAGTCTCACTCTGTTGCCTGGGCTAGAGTGCCATGGCGTCAGCCTACCTCACAGCAACTTCAAACTCCAGGGTTCAAGCAATCCTCCTGTCTCAGCCTCCAGGGTAGCTGGGACTACAGGCAGGCACCACTGTGCCTGGCTAATTTTTCTATTTTTAGTTGTTTGGCTAATTTCTTTCCATTTTTAGTAGAGATGGGGTCTCGCTCTGGCTCAGGTTGGTTTCGAACTCCTGACCTTGAGCAATCCTCCTGCCTCAGCCTCCCAGAGTGCTAGGATTACAGGCATGAGCCACCGCGCCTGGCCCAGATGTCTTTTTTATAGAATGTCTTTTTTGGCCGGGCGCAGTGGCTCAAGCCTGTAATCCTAGCTCTCTGGGAGGCCGAGGTGGGCGGATCGTTTCAGCTCAGGAGTTCGAGACCAGCCTGAGCAAGAGCGAGACCCCATCTCTACTATAAATAGAAAGATATTAATTGGCCAACTAAAATATATATAGAAAAAATTAGCCAGGCATGGTGGCACATGCCTGTAGTCCCAGCTACTTGGGAGGCTGAGGCAGCAGGATTGCTTGAGCCCAGGAGTTTGAGGTTGCTGTGAGCTAGGCTGACGCCACGGC
>VSMD01121769.1:10013-37156 GCA_008750895.1 Mirza zaza
AAAAAAAAAAAAAAAAAAAAAATAGAATAGAATGTCTTTTGTTCTTTTGGGTAGATGCCCAGTAATGAGATTGCTGGATCAAATGGTAGATCTACTTTTATCTCTTTAAGGTATCTCCATATTGCTTTCCATAGAGGTTACACTAGTTTGCAGTCTCACCAGCAGTGTAGGAGTGTGGAACACCCTGCTTTAATTCATTTCTACCAATATTAGCATAAGAAAGGCAGAGAAATGTTTTTTAAATGTGTGAATGATTAAAAAATAGAAAAATATTTTTATTCCTATAACTAATTGGATGTAAACTTATTTTCTCTGATATCAGGCTTAGGGAAATATGTCTTTGAAAAATCTGTACAGAAATCATGATGGTAGGTGAGGTCTTTAATGCCACACCAGCCTTTAATGCTGACAACGTGGGAGAACAAAAGATAACGTTACAGGATGCTGGTGGCTCAGCAGACTCTGAAAACCTCTTCTGCATAAATTTCTACAAGATCCAGAGTTCAAAGGAAAATGGTACAGAGTGTTACAAAGATACATTCCGAGAAAGGGAATTAGAATTTACATCCAACATTTATTAGCCAATTGTTCATTTCTTTCGAGCTATAAAACTTAAAAGGAAAGAATGACCAAGTGACATTCTAAAAGAGGAAATTGGGATGATAATGAGGACATTTAAAATCCTCCACTCTGTCCTCCTTGTATCAACCAGTGGCTCAGTTGAGATTTATTGAATACTTATGTAAAAAGCACAAAATTAAAACCCCTCTGAAGGAAAAAGGAAGGTGAACCCCACAAGGCTTAGATCTGCTGCCAAGAAATTATTCTAAACATAGTACTGTATAAAAGACCCTGTCTGTTGAGCTTACAACTTACCACTGTATCTCTAGTATCCATAACTAGCCTGATGGAGGTACTCAAAAAATACTCTTTCAGTGACTACATAAATGGATGGATCCACATCAAATGTGTTGCTCATTTTATAAAGAAGTTGTGCTTGACCTAACACATCATGTGTCATGTGTCACCTCCATTCCTCAATTAGAAATCAAAAAGCTACTCTTGCCCGGGCACGGTGGCTCATGCCTGTAGTCCCAGCATTTTGGGAGGTCCAGGTGGGAGGATCACTTGAGGCCAGGAGTTTGAGCCCAGCCTGGGCAAAATAGCAAGACTCTGTCTCTACAAAATATACAAAAACTATTTGAGTGTGATGGAGCATACATGTAGTCTTAGTTACTTGGGAGGCTAAGGCAGGAGGATGGATAGTGTCCAGGAGTTGGAGGGTGCAGCAGTGAGCTAAGACTGCAAAGCAGCCAAACCACCCTGGACCCTCTGTCTCCACATTCATTTTACATAAGAGAGAAATTCACTCTGTATCGAAGCCACATTCATCACAGCTCTGTTATGAGTAGCCAAAAATTACCCTAAGGAACCTGGCACCTAACTCAAACAGAGTGAGTCAGAGGAGACTTGCCAAAGGATGTCACATCAAAGGAGAGACCTTGGCAAAGAGGCGGAGAAGAGTGTTCCAGTTGTGGGCCCAGCCTGAGTGCGGAGGCCTGGGGACAGGAAGTGTGCTTGCCATGGGCTGGAATTCACTGTGGCTGCAGCGTGCAGTGCAGCAGGCTGAGGGGAGTCAGGTGTGGGGAGGAGGAAGGTGTTGGTGAGCAATGAAACCCGGAAGTCTAGGAGGTTTTGCTATACAGCAAAATGTTTTATGGGAACGACAATGGTTTATAGTCAGGTAACTATATTAACCACAGCTGAGAAGAAATGTTTGAAATAAGATTGGACTAAGACTTTAAGATAAATTGTTTTGGAATTATTGCTAGAAATGGAAAAGATAAGGAAATGGGTAATTGACTTAATAGGAGATGGGTGATATTTAGGAATTTTATTTCAATCATCACTCGGTCAAATAAACTTTAAGCGTGTTTTGGAGGGAATTCAGTATGAAAGGTGCTAGCTATTTTTTCTTTTCTTTTCTTTTCTTTTTTTTTTTTTGAGACAGAGTCTTGCTCTCTCTCCTTTCCTATGCTAGAGAGCAATTGTGTCATGGCTCACTGCAACCTCAAACTCCTGGGCTCCAGAGATCTTGCCTCAGCAAGGAGGAGCTGGGACTACAATCACACCACCATGCCAAATTTTCTTTTTCTTTTTTTTTGGTAGAGACATGGTCTTGCCCTTGCTCAGGCTGGTCTGTAACTCTTGGCCTCAAGCGACCCTCCTCCCTCAGCCTCCCAAAGTTCTAGGATTACAGGCATGAGCTATGTTACTGACCTAGGTACTAACTTGATTTATTTATTTATTTATTTTTTTGAGACACAGTCTCACTCTCTTGCCCCAGCTAGAGTGCCGTGGCATCAGCCTAGCTCACAGCAACCTCAAACTCCTGGGCTCAAGCAATCCTACTGTCTCAGCCTCCCAAGTAGCTGGGACTACAGGCATGCACCACCATGCCTGGCTAATTTTTTCTATATAGATTTTTAGTTGGCCAATTAATTTCTTTCTATTTATAGTAGAGGCGGGGTCTCGCTCTTGCTCAGGCTGGTTTCAAACTCCTGACCTTGAGCAATCCACCCGCCTCAGCCTCCCAGAGTGCTAGGATTACAGGCGTGAGCCACCGTGCCTGGCTCTAACTTGATTTTAATCATCTCAGCAACAGCTACCCAATAGATCCTTCCAAGTGTTAGCATTCTGAAATCACAGAATCCATGAGTGAATTACCAAGTATTTGTCTAAAACCTATTATGCTACATCAATAGGAATTTCTAAACTTTTAGAGTTTTTCTTTGTCAGGAAAGAGATAGAGTAGATCTTTGTAAGGGGGGTGTTTATGGGCTGGGCCTGGAAGGAACATACATCACTTTCACACACGTTTCAGGCACACGGCCTCATTTAACCACAAGGCAACCTGGGAAATGTGGTCTACGCATGTGTGCAGAGGGAAAGGGAAATGGAAATGGCTTGGCAAATTCCTATTCAATCTGCATCCAATAGAACACCTGACACATGCAAAGTAGTCCATAAATGTTTGTTGAATGCTTGCCTGGTCTCAGGTTCCAGGGCCAAGTGCTAGAGCTGGAATTCCAATATCTTCCCACATTAACATGCTGTCTTTTTCTTCTGCCAACCTGCACATGTAACACCCACCTGTTTAAGCAATTAGAGGAAGAGAGAGCTTAATAACAAACTTCAAAACCATGCAGAATCAATTAGAGAATACTATGGGCTATACTTACCTGCTAATCCTATCAGGAAGGCAAGATGCAGAGGCCAGATCTGGAGCACTCTGAACCCTACCAAGAGTTGCATAAGAAGGGGGGAAGGGGCCAATGCTGGCAAAGCCAGAGGGGGAGAGAAACACAATTAATGGGGACCTTTCTCCTCTGTTTCAAAAGATTGGGTTTCCATATGAATTTTCAAACTAGACTTGATTGAAACTTGGATCAACAATATTGATCTGGGGGAAACAAAACTAATTTTGGCAACCTGTTTTGGAAGAAAAGCACGTTTCTCCTCTTTAAAGCTACACCTTTTCTGCCCTTTCCATACTGTGTGTGCTCTTTGGCCCATGCCTAAGGAGTGGGGAGTTGTGCTCCACCTCCTTGAGGGCAAAATACCTACAGAAATTATTTGGGGTTTTTATATATGGGGAATTTGTCTCTTCTCCCTCATTTATTTATTTATTCAATCATTCGTTTATATCAGTACAGTACTTTTGGATGTTAACACGGTTCTTTTGTTTGGGGAGGTGGACAGGATCTCACTCTGTCACCAGGGCTGGAGTACAGTGGCGTCATCATAGCTCACTGCAGCATGGATCTCCTGGGCTCCAGCGATCCTCCTGCCTCAGCCTCCCGAGTAGCTGGGACTAAAGGCACCCGCCACGGTGCCCAGATAATTTTTGTATTTTTTTGTTGATTTAGGATCTTGCTATGTTGCTCAGGCTGGTCTTGAACTTCAGGCCTCAAGTAATTCTCCCTCCTCGGCCTCCCAGAGTGCTGGGATTGTAGGTGAGAACCACGGTCCCCAGCCAAGAGTAGCTTTGTGATTCTGCGCAGCCTCAGTTCACTTTTTAAAACATGCAAATTTTTCCCCATTAGGGAAAACATGAAAGGCTGTCAAACATTTTCATAAACAAAGTTTCCTTAGCCTTGTTTCAAGCACATCTCAGGAATGTATTAAATCCTCTGTGTAGCAAGGGACTTGTCGCAGGTAAAGAGGAATTATTGTGTGAAATCTAAAATGGTTGCCAGCTGGTAGCTCCTGCCAGGAACCCCAGCACTTTGGGAGGCCAAAGTGGGAAGATCACTTGAGGCTAGGAGTTAGAGACTGCAGTGAGCTATAATTGCACCACTGCGCTCTAGCCTAGGCAACAGAGCAAGACCCTGTCTCTAAAAAAAAAAAGAAAAGAAAAAAAAAAAGGAAGGTGACTAAATCAAAATACCCTTGCGAAAACCTTCCTTGGGATTTGCTTACTCTAATCCCTCACTTCTAGAAGAAAACAAAATTTAAATGCATTCTTTGTTCCTGGTTTTTATTTGCATGAACCAATGCAAAAGGGAGATAGGAAACCTCCCTTAGACTATAAAAACAAAAACAAAACACATGAACGACAATACCCATGGATGATTTAGGTGGAGAGAAAGGGCAGAGAGGCAGCCATGGATGTCCTGGGTACTTCACAGCCTTATTGGGCTGTCCTATTAACCGCAGGCCTTGCCAAATCCTCAGGCCAGCTGAGCCTGCTAGGGAAGCCTTGGGTGTCAAGGCGACCCCAGCAGGCAGCACCTGCCTTCCACCACTGCAGGTCATGGGCCTGGGGGACAGTCCATTGGCATTTCCTGACTTCCTAAGGTCACTAAGCTCCACGTGACTGCAGGGCTCCCTTTTCACACTGCCACCTCCAGCACCTCCGGATGTTACTGAAAACTTGTCTACTTGTCCATGAGGCCGAATCAGAAGGATGAGGACACATGGTTTGGGGAGGAAGGAAAGAGAGCTTACTCAGCTGACAAAGGAGGAAATATGGTAGACCTTCTCACCTCAAAATCCAGATTTCCTGAACAAAGGCACAAATACAGAGCTTTTAAAGGGAGGGTTCTCAGCTTCAGGCAATTAACTGTGGTTAACTATTCTAATGTCCCATCTCTGCCAAACACAAAGCCTATGAACTCCACTAGCTGCCCACCTCAGGGGCTGGGAGTTGGGAGTCTTAACCGAAGACTTAACCTGCCTCAGGGATGCAGGCCGGGCTGGGGGTCCCAAAAAGAGTGGGGGAATTTTTAAGGAGACAGAAAATCTCTTTGCCTTTTTTTTTTTTTTTTTTTTTTAGGGCCATATCTCCCCTGTCAATTTTACCCTTTCATATCTATAGGAGGAGGGGTGACAAGTAGTCATCCAGTTACTTCCTGTTGCAATGGGGGCAACATTTCAGATGGAAGGTTTATACTTATGTACATCATTGCAAAGCTTTGGCATATATTTACAACTGAAGAAAAGGCCATAACTACAATGCTACAACAGCAAGGATTGGCAGGGCAAAATGGACTGTCATCTTGTAGACAGTGTCCGATACAGGGCTGGGCAGGAAAGCACCCTGTGGGTGATGGAGAGACCAGCTCCTGCAAATTCAGAGATCACATACAGATGACAAATACAGGTCAACGGAAGAGGCAATAGCCCAGGGAAATCCTTACTAGGGGAAATCCTCACCAAGGAGTTGTCTCTCCATCCTATACACAGGATAATTTCCTCTGTTGTTTTGGGGACTGTTCTAACACCTCCAACAGTTGCCCCTGTACATACGTGACACTGACTGAGAGCGGGTCTTCCCTTCCAAAGTCTCCCTTCCTTACTCCCTTTTTTTTTTTTTCTTTTTTTTGAGACAGAGTCTTGCTTTGTTGCCCAGGCTAGAGTGCCGTGGCATCAGCCTAGCTCACAGCAACCTCAAACTCCTGGGCTCAAGCAATCCTGCTGCCTCAGCCTCCCAAGTAGCTGGGACTACAGGCATGTGCCACCATGCCCGGCTGATTTTTTCTATGTATATTAGTTGGCCAATTAATTTATTTCTATTTATAGTAGAGACGGGGTCTCGCTCTTGCTCAGGCTGGTTTCGAACTCCTGAGCTCGAGCAATCCACCCGCCTCAGCCTCCCAGAGTGCTAGGATTACAGGCGTGAGCCACCGCGCCCGGCCAATGACTGACTAATTTACTGAGTTGTAAAATGTAGACTTTTTAAAAGCGGAGGTGGCCAGGTGCGGTGGCTCACGCCTATAATCCTAGCTCTCTGGGCGGCCGAGGTGGGCGGATCGTTTGAGCTCAGGAGTTCAAAACCAGCCTGAGCAAGAGCGAGACCCCATCTCTACTATAAATAGAAAGAAATTAATTGGCCAACTAATATATATAGAAAACAAAAATTAGCCGGGCATGGTGGCACGTGCCTGTAGTCCCAGCTACTTGGGAGGCTGAGGCAGGAGGATCGCTTGAGCCCAGGGGTTTGAGGTTGCTGTGAGCTAGGCTGACGCCACGGCACTCACTCTAGCCTGGGCAATAAAGTGAGACTCTGTCTCAAAAAAAAAAAAAAAGGGGAGGTATAGGGTGGGGGCAGGATGTAGGAAGCTTGAACTTAAGTGTTTCTGCAACATTTTATTTCTTTAGGTAAAATATGAAGCAAAAATGGCAAAATCTTAGGATGTGATAAAATCTGAGTGATAGAATATAAACGTTGTTCATTATATTATTCTGAATATTTTTCAGGGGCACCTTGAAGAGGGAGCCAGATTATTTGGTGAACAGGTGGGTAATGCAATCTACCATGCACTCTTAGGGAACATCTCTTCCACTGAATTTGAACTTTCATCTCTCTCAGCTGACAACCATTCTTGTATCAACCATCTCACCAGCTGATACTGCCAATTTCAGCAGTGTGCCCTCTTAAGGAACTATTTCTTTTTTTTGTTCGTTTGTTTTTGAGACAGAGTCTTGCTCTGTTGCCCAGGCTAGAGTGCCATGGCATCAGCCTAGCTCACGGCAACCTCAAACTCCTGGGCTCAAACAATCCTTCTGCTCCAGCCTCCCAAGTAGCTGGGCCTACAGGCATGCACCACCATGCTCGGCTAATTTTATATATATATATTTCAGTTGTCCAGCTAATTTCTATTTTTTTAGTAGAGGTGGGATCTCACTCTTGCTCAGGCTGGTCTCCAACTCCTGTTGGTCTCCAACTCCTGAGCTCAAAGGATCTGCCCACCTCGGCCTCCTAGAGTGCTGGGATTACAGGCATGAGCCACTAAACCCTGGCCTTAAGGAACTATTTGTACCAGCATTTAAATATTTTATTTCATTTTTTTTCTTTGGGACAGCGTCTCGCTTTGTTGCACAGGCTAGAGTGAGTGCCATGGCATCAGCCTAGCTCACAGCAACCTCAAACTCCTGGGCTCAAGCAATCCTACTGCCTCAGCCTCCCGAATAGCTGGGACTACAGGCATGTGCCACCATGCCCGGCTAATTTTTTCTATATATATATTAGTTGGCCAATTAATTTCTTTCTATTTATAGTAGAGATGGGGTCTCGCTCTTGCTCAGGCTGGTTTCGAACTCCTGACCTCGAGCAATCTGCCCACCTCGGCCTCCCAGAGTGCTAGGATTACAGGCATGAGCCACCGCGCCCGGCCTAAATATTTTATTGCATTTTAGTCCTGATTAATTTATAACCATGGATGGAAAAAAAATTAAAGTGCTGATATGAGTCATAAGAAATATAGGTCTCTTTGTCTACCAGCGAGATGTCAAAAGAAAAAAGAGAAACTTAGATCTCATAAATTTAAAACACATGAGAGGCGGGGCGTGGTGGCTCACACCTGTAATCCTAGCACTCTGGGAGGCTGAGGTGGGTGGATTGCTCGAGGTCAGGAGTTCGAAACCAGCCTGAGCAAGAGTGAGACCCCCCCCCCCCCCCCCCCCCCCCCGCCCGTCTCTACTATAAATAGAAATAAATTAATTGGCCAACTAATATATATTTATAGAAAAACTTAGCCGGGCATGGTGGCACATGCCTGTAGTCCCAGCTACTCAGGAGGCTGAGGCAACAGGATTGCTTAAGCCCAGGAGTTTAAGGTTGCTGTGAGCTAGGCTGACGCCACGGCACTCACTGGAGCCTGGGCAACAAAGTGAGAATCTGTCTCAAAAATAAAATAAAATAAAACACATGAGAGGATTCCTTGGGCATGCCAGAGGCTATACCTATCTCAGTCAGAGGTTTCCCAGATATTCTAAGCTAATTGACTCTGTTCAGTTTTGAAGGAAACAGATTAAGAAATTTGTAAGAAGCTAGAGAAATATGATCAAAGTTCAAAAGTGGGGTGTAATTAAATTTTTTTATATCTCTGGGGAACAGAAACTCTTATTGTATCAACTTGTGGACACTCTAGTTTCATATATATTTTCAGGAACACATTACGTAAAGGCTACACACATTTAGCTGACGTTTTTAGTTAGTGCATTATGTATGTGTCTTGCTTCCTCAAATTGTAAGGAAACGATTTGAGGACAGGATCTAAACGGTAGCGTGGAGAACAGAATTCTGAACCCCAGCCCTGACAATGCCTGGTAACAGGATACCAAGCAAATGACTTAAAGTCTTCGAGTCTCAGTTGTCTCATCTGAAAAATGGGCATTTTAACTCTTATCTCACAGGTGGTTTTTTTGTGCCTTACCTAATCTATAATCTGTAATCACTACCAAGTGCTATGTAATGTCAATTTTGTTCAAATCTATCATTCACTACCCTTACTATGTACCAGGCACGTAACACCTTTTACCCTGTAATCCTCTCAACAACTACAAAAGATTGTCATTCTCATTTTACAAAATTCAGAGAGATTAAGTGATTCTCCCAAAAACATAATCTTTGGCAAATTATGTCTTGAACTGATGCCTTTTTTTTTCATGTAAACTGGTCATTTATTAGCATTGGTACAGTTTGGCATAATAGGTTTCCAGTAAATATGCCGAGTTGCATGTAAGTAACAGAACAAGGTGAGGTCCGATTGCACGGACAGCATGGTGGTCTCTCTTCTTCCACCCGTTCTTGCAGTCCCACTTGGCAGAGCTGCCCTGGATGGAGCTGGCCTTCATGTCAAGCATCCTCTTGGCCTGCTTGGCCACCCAGGCTTCCTCAAATGTGTGCAGGATGGGGCCGTACACGTGTAGCACTTCTCTCAGATGACAATGATTGCTGTGAAGGTGATGAAGAACATGGCCGCGCCCACAATCGTCTGAAAATATGGAATGCATCACGAATTTGCGTGTCATCCTTGCTCAGGGGCCATGCTAATCTTCTCTGTATCGTTCCAATTTTAGTATATGTACTGCCGAAGCGAGCTCAACTCATGCCTTCTTATTACAAAATACTACAAACTGAGAAAGGGGAGGTTAACTGGTCTTCCAGCTTCATGACCTAAGGTGATTTTCTAGACCATCAGAGAAGATAAACTGTGCTTGATATCATTTCAGGCTTAGTGTGGCATTCCCTAGATCACGTGCCTGTTTGCTCTCAAATCCATTCCCCTTCCTTCTGCCTATTTTTTTTTAATTGTGGTAAAATTTATATGTAACATAATATTTACCCTTTTAACCATTTTGAGTGTACAATTCAGTGGCAGTAAGTACCTGCAAATGTTGTGCAATCCTTACTATTATCCATTTGCAAAACTTTTTCATCATTCCAAATGAACTCTGTACTGATTAAATGATAACTTCCTATCTCCTTCTCCACCTCAACCTCTGGTAGCTTCTATTCTACCTTCTGTTTCTATGAATTTGCCTGCTGTAGGTATCTCATATAAGCAGAATAATATATTGGTCTGGCTTATTTAGCATAATGTTTTCCAGGTTTATCCATGTTGTAGCGTGTATCTCAATTTCATTCCTTGATTTTATTTGTTTATTATGGTAAAAAACACATAACAAAATTTACCATCTTAATCATTTTTAAGTATATAGTCCAGTAGTGTTAAGTATACTCACATTGTTGTGAGGTGGATCTCCAGAACTTTTTCATCTTGCAAATCTGAAACTTTATATCCAGTTGCTTCCTTAGCACAGTAGCAAGGCACCAGTCTCATCATCTGAAGGTTCTGAAACTCTATTTCCATTAAACAATAACTCCCTATTTCCCTCTCTCTCCTTGTCCCTGGCAACCACCCTTCTATTAATACTTTCTGTCTCTTTGAGTTTGACTACTCTCAGTACCTCCTATAAGTGGGGTCATACAAAGTTTATCTTTTTGTGACTGAGTCTTTCACTTAGCATAATGTTTATCAAAGTTTATCCATGTTGTAGCATGTGTCAGAATTTCCTTTCTTTTCAAGGCTGAGTAATATCCCATCGTATGTATTAATATATATCACATTGACTTATCCACACATTCATCAAGGGGCATTTGGGTTGCTTCCACCTTTTGGTTACTGTGAAGAATGCTGCTATGAACATGGGTGTACTCCTTGCTCTTTTGTGTGGCAGCAAAGTTGTCTCCCAGGGCCCCTTTATCAGCTGGCTTGTGGGAACTCAGCCAATGGAAGGCCCTGGAGGAAGACTGGAGGCTGGGAAGAGGAGAGAGGCCAAGGTATTTCTCTTCTTTTCCCTCTATCTGTGTTGGACCATCCAGGCCTGTGGTACCAACTTTCTTCCTACTTCTGCTGATCTCTGGGTTGCCTCACTGTCTCGTTGGCCTTCTCTTCTGTGTACAACTGCGGTTTACGATCTAAAGATTCTTTTGATAGTGACACAACACAACAGACACTCTGATAAAGGAAAGGCAGAACTCTGGGTACTTACAGCTTGATAGGAGAGAAGGCTGCCACACAGGCCCACAGCCCTACAGGGGTTGGACCTTAGGATGGGGTAACAACATCAGAAGGTGGCTTCTGTAGTGCAAGAGGGGTTTTATGGACTTCCTAGGGATTGGGTATTTTGAATAATTCTGTGACTGAAGAAGAAAGGGCTGTCCCTGGTGTGCTAGCTATCTGGGGCTCTGGCCTTGGGTGTGTGCCTATTGTAACCCAGGCCCGTCACAGCCTGATAAGGGAAGTAGTTGGGGTGGGGCCTTTGCAAAGTGCCTGTGAAGGGGAATTGAATCTTTAGTCATGGTTTCTGAAGGAGCTCTGGAAATTTCACCCCAAAATGTATGTCCAAAAAACATTTTGAATTAAAGGCTCTTAGAGATTAACAGGGTCCAGGAAGAGGCTTTCCCTCCATCTGCATAAACCAAACCGGACATGCTTAATCAAAGGGGGTAATTGACTTCCCTTCCTCTCCCTGTTATCTCAATAGATTGCAGGAAAGAAGATGAAGAATGCCAGCAGACCTGGCCCAAATTATTTTAAACACAATACCTGTCTCTCAGGTTAATTTGGTTTGTAAAGAGACTCATTTACAAGTCAATGTTTCTCCCCCCATTGAATTGTCCTCCCTAGCACCCTGCGTCTCCCCTAAACAGAATTACCTATACTCCACATTCCCCTGCCCTCCAAAAAGACAGGTATAAAAATATCTGAACTTCATTGAGATATTGAGTAATAACTATGTGATTCTCCCTGTGCCCATGGTATTGGTAAATAAACATTTTTCTTATTAATCTGCCTTAATTGTGAGTTGATCTTTCATTGAACTTTTGGGGAAAAGGGTTTCCCTTTTTAGGAAAAGTTTCCCTTCAGCCCTACACTTCAAAACTGGATCAATATGGCACTTGTGAAATAATTTATTACAGCAAACAATTTCCTGTATTATTACTTTCCTGTGTTGGGCATACCTAGAATGGTTTGTTTTCCTGACTGGACTCTGAGCGATACACAGATAAAATATACAGAGTGCCACTTTACTGTCACTGTGAGAATACTGCTGTCTTATTGTCAGCCACCCCTCTACAAAGCTGGCTCCCTCTGCCCATCTTTGTTTCTCTCATTATTCTGAGTTCTTGGAGAGAGGAACTATGTCTTTTTTTTTTGAGACAGAGTCTCACCCAGGCTGTTGCCCAGGCTAGAGTGAGTGCCCTGGCATCAGCCTATCTCACAGCAACCTCAAACCCCTGGGCTCAAGCAATCCTCCTGCCTAAGCCTCCCAAGTAGCTGGGACTACAGGCATGCGCCACCATGTCTGGCTAATTTTTCTATACATATTTTTAATTAATTAATTTATTTTTTAATTTTTATTTTTGAGACAGGGTCTCACTTTATTGCCCAGGCTAGAGTGAGTGCTGTGGCGTCAGCCTAGCTCACAGCAACTTCAAACTCCTGGGCTCAAGCAATCCTCCTGCCTCAGCCTCCCAAGTAGCTGGGACTACAGGCATGTGCCACCATGCCTGGCTAATTTTTTCTCTATATATTAGTTGGCCAATTAATTTCTTTCTATTTATAGTACAGACGGGGTCTTGCTCTTGCTCAGGCTGGTTTCAAACTCCTGACTTCGAGCAATCCACCCGCCTCAGCCTCCCAGAGTGCTAGGATTACAGGTGTGAGCCACCGTGCCTGAGCCTCTCTATATATTTTTAGTTGACCAATTAATTTCTTTCTATTTTTAGTAGAGTCTCTCTTCTATTTTTAGTAGACTGGGTCTCACTCTTGCTCAGGTTGGTTTCGAACTCCCTCCCGAACTTGAGCGATCCGCCCGCCTTGGCCTCCCAGAGTGCTAGGATTACAGGCTTGAGCCACCACACCTGGCTGAGGGACTGTGTCTTATGCAGGCTGTCTCACAAACCCCAGACCCCACACGTGTGCTTTAATAAATCCGGGATTAGATGCATGGGTCTCTGAGAGTGTATGGATCATCATTTTTGACTTCCCCCTTGGCTACAGTTCAGGCCTGGAGCCAGCTGCACATGCTGACCTTCACCGTCCTGACCCTGACTGGGATGAGATCCAGATTCTTTCCTGAATCATCTGGCACACTACTTATTTTCTTCCACATGTTCCTATAGAACTGGCATTTATCATGGCCTCTATGAAGCAGTTCCTTGTTACCTGTCAGAAACAAGAGACAGCTCATAGTTTTTTTTGGTTTTAATTTCTTACAGAGATAAGAAGCCTAACTAGGCCAGGCCCGGTGGCTCACGCCTGTAATCCTAGCACTCTGGGAGGCCAAGGTGGGCGGATTGCTCCAGGTCAGGAGTTCGAAATCAGCCTGAGCAAGACTGAGACCCCGTCTCTACTATAAATAAAAACAAATTACTTGGTCAACTAATATATATAGAAAAAATTAGGCCAGGCGCGGTGGCTCAAGCCTATAATCCTAGCTCTCTGGGAGGCTGAGGCGGGTGCATTGCTCAAGGTCAGGAGTTCAAAACCAGCCTGAGCAAGAGCGAGACCCCGTCTCTAACTATAAATAGAAAGAAATTTATTGGCCAACTAACATATATAGAAAAAATTAGCCGGGCATGGTGGCACATGCCTGTAATCCCAGCTACTAGGGAGGCTGAGGCAGGATTGCTTGAGCCCAGGAGTTTGAGGTTGCTGTGAGCTAGGCTGACGCCACGGCACTCACTCTAGCCTGGGCAACAAAGTGAGACTCTGTCTCAAAAAAAAAAAAAAAGAAGCCTATCTCCAGGGCCAGTTTCGTGGGCAGTATGACTTGCCACAGTGACCTGGGCTGGTGACCTGGGCAGAGTGACCTAGGTGTGTGACCTGGAGATGGGACTTGGGCAGTAAAACCCAGCAGGGACCCCTCTGAGAGGTCTGAGAGGGGTGGGGAGCATGGAAATGAGGGAAAATCTCCAGTCCCTTCAGGGGAAGTTGTGGGGCACCTGGCTGGCCTTGAAAAGTGAATGGGCTACCTGATGAGAACAATGGCCCCTCCAAGCAAGCCAGAATCATGAAGCCTTTGGAAATGAAAAGATGGCACCTTAACATAGGTTCTTGAGTTGTTTTCCAGAAACTCCCACAGGATGGAAAAATGCAGATAAGGAAGAACTGAGAAATTGAACTCTGACCATCCGTACATTGTTCTAAATTCCCCCTCCACCCCTCCTCCACAGGAACCTGTCACACCCATCTTAACATTCCTCATGCTCTGGGGTTTTTTTTGTTGTTGTTTTGAGACTAGAGGGGCTACAGTGCGGTGTTGTCAGCCTAGCTCACAGCAACCTCCAACTCCTGGGCTCAAGCAATCCTGCTGTCTCAGCCTCCCGAGTAGCTGGAACCACAGGCATGGGCCACCATGCTCGGCTAATTTTTTCTATGTATATTAATCGACCAATTAATGTCTTTCTATTTATAGTAGAGATAGGGTCTCGCTCTTGCTCAGGCTGGTCTCGAACTCCTGACCTTGTGCAATCCACCCGCCTCAGCCTTCCAGAGTGCTAGGGTTACAAGCTGGAGCCACTGCGCTGGCCAATGGCTCTTTTCTTCTCCTCAGTTCTGTTCGTTCAAGTGTCACGGTGTTCCACCAAAATCCGCCTGTTTTGCTTATCCTGCTCCTAAATTGAGCAGCTACTAATACTCACAGCTGATGAGGTGATTTGGGGTCATACTTCTGATCGGTTGACTACCATGTAAATGAAGTAGCTTTAGGGACATACTTCTGATTGGCTGACTACTATGTAAATGAGGTGACTTTTGTGAAAACTTGCCATTGGCTAACTGTAACCCTCAAAAGGTATAAAACTAAAAGAAAATGAAAAAGGGGCACTCAGAGTTAGGTGGCAGGTATGCCTGTCTGAGCTCACCGGTGAAATAAAGCTGACTCTCCAACTCTACGTGTGCCGCTCGGGTTTTCCTTTGGCCAAGAGCTGTTCACACGTGCCGGAACACAAGGGCTGTTTGTTTACTCCAGATGACTAATTTTTCTGTTTCCTCCTCCCTTGCTCATACCCAAATGACTATCTACTCTAGCAGTTCAATATTTATGAAAACTTCAGTAGTTCTACTATTCTCCATTTTCCTCAAGGAATATACTCCAAACGTATGTCTCAGGATAGCATGGCATGAAAAGCTCTTCATGGGCCCGGCGCGTGGCTCATACCTATAATCCTAGCACTCTGGGAGGCCGAGGCGGGTGGATTGCTCGAGGTCAGGAGTTCGAAACCAGCCTGAGCAACAGTAAGACCCCCGTCTCTACTATAAATAGAAAGAAATGAATTGGCCAATTAATATATATAGAAAAAAATTAGTGGGCATGATGGCGCATGCCTGTAGTCCCAGCTACTTGGGAGGCTGAGGCAGTAGGATTGCTTGAGCCCAGGAGTTTGAGGTTGCTGTCAGCTAGGCTGATGCCAGGATGCCAAGGCACTCACTCTAGCTTGGGCAACAAAGGGAGACTCTGTCTCAAAAAGAAAAAAAAAAAAAGAAAAGCTCTTCATGGCCAGTTACCTCCCCACCCACAGTGACACCAGTAAAACTTCCTTAGCCTCACTTCTCTCAACTCTGTTCCTTTTCCTTGTTATTTGCTGTTTTTAAACTTGGAGAATCCTGCTTTGGTCCTGCAGGGGTTAGGGCAGGTCCTTGCACTCTCTTTTCCCCTGGCCAACTCCAACTTATCCTACAAGTCTAAATTTATTTGTCACCAACTCTAGGAGTCCCTCTTCCTGATCTTCCCAAAGCTGAGATAACAGCTCTCACAGCACCCTGGGCTAAACATATTGAAGCACTTGTCTTGCTAGTCATATTACTTCCTGTTAATTTCTCTGTCTCCCTCTTTCATTGAATTGTGAGCTCCTTGTACATAGACTGCCTTTTGTTCTTTGAAGTGGCAGCCATGCTCAGGTCCAAGGAAGTACTTAGTAAGCACCTGTTCAGGCAATAAATGAATGAATTAATCAGTGGGTCCCTATTTATTTGGGGAATACATGAGGAGGCATCTAAGGTTTTCTTTTGCTTCACCTAGGAGAGCAGTACTTTCATTTTTGCAGCATTCAACAGCACCATCTGGCATAGGTACATGGATTACTTTTTCTTTGCTATTTAAAAAATTTTACTTATCGTAGGGAAGGGGGTCTTGCTATGATGGTGCCCAGACAGGTTGCACTCGAACTCCTGGCCTCAAAGAATCCTCCCACCCCAGCCTCCTGAAGTGTTAGGATTACAGGCATGAGCCATCTTGCCTGGCCTATATAAGGATTTCTTTTCCTATAAATGGATTTCTTGGGCATGGTGGCACATGCCTGTAGTCCCAGCTACTTGGGAGGCTGAGGCAGCAGGATTGCTTGGGCCCAGGAGTTTGAGGTTGCTGTGAGCTAGGCTGACGCCACGGCACTCACTCTAGCCTGGGCAATAAAGTGAGACTCTGTCTCAAAAAAAAATAAATAAAAAAAAAAAATAAATAAAAATAAATGGATTTCTTTTCCAACAAATATTGGGAAGGCATTGCCTCCCTTTTTCCTTTCCAGGTGTTGGGGGGAAGGGGAAACTTCCCCTTTGTCCCAGGAAGGTTTGCTGAAAGATCAATTCACAATAAGGCAGACTGATAAGAGAAAGATTACAAATTCATTTACCCTGGGACCGTGGGCGGGCGGGGGTGGGGGGGCGGGAGGAGAATCCCAGAGTGATTACTCAATATTCCAATGCAGTTCAGAAGTTTTTATACCCTCATTTTATTTTATTTTATTTTATTTTGAGACAGAGTCTCACTTTGTTGCCCAGGCTAGAGTGAGTGCCGTGGCGTCAGCCTAGCTCACAGCAACCTCAAACTCCTGGGCTCAAGCAATCCTGCTGCCTCAGCCTCCCAAGTAGCTGGGACTACAGGCATGTGCCACCATGCTTGGCTAATTTTTTCTATATATATTAGTTGGCCAATTAATTTCTTTCTATTTATAGTAGAGACGGGGTCTCACTCTTGCTCAGGTTGATTTCGAACTCCTGAGCTCAAACATCCGCACGCCTCGGCCTCCCAGAGTGCTAGGATTACAGATGTGAGCCACCGCGCCCGGCCTATATACCCTCATTTTAGAGGGGCAGGGGGAGATGAGGAATTCAGGTAATTTTGTGGAGGGGCAGTAAATGATTACTGGGGAGGATGAATAGATATTTGGGAGAATGAAAGGATGCGGGGAAACAGATTGGCTTGCTAATGATTCTCTTTGGAAATTAAATTAACCCGAGAGACAGACATTGTATTTTAAATGGCTTGGGTCAGGTTTGGTTGCATTCTTGATCTTCTTTCCTTACATATTGAGATAACTGGGAGGATAAGCAAAGGCACTTCTTGATGGGTCTGTCTGGTTTTTAGGAAGATAGAGAGAAAATCCCTTCTAATGTCTGTTGATCTCTAAGGGCCTTTAATTCAAAATAGTCTTTATACCAAGGTGTCATATTTGGGGCTAAAATTCCTTGAGCTCCTTCACAGGAAAACTAGATGGTACCTCTTTGAGCCTTCACTGTTTTCTTGTTTTCTAATTTTTATTTAAATTTTTTTTTTTGGAGACAGAGTCTCACTATGTTGCCCAGGCTAGAGTGCAGTAGCCTAGCTCACTGCAACCTCAGACTCCTGGGCTCAAGCAATCTTTTTGCCTCAGCCTCCCGAGTAGCTGGGACTACAGACATGCGCCACCATGCCCAGCTAACTTTTTCTATTTTTGGTAGAGACGGGGTCACACTCTTGCTGAGGCTGGTCTCTGAGCCTTTAGAGGGGTCCTGAAGTCTCTCTCGGGACAGACCCTTGCCTAGGTTCTGGAGGTAGCTGAAGTGAGACCTTCCCTACCACAAACGCCTCACTGGCTCAATCCATCCCCTGAAGGAAGTTTCTTTTCTCTCACCTTTCCTAATCTATTTTGCCTTTCTTGGATCCAACTGAAATGCTAACTCCCTGCATTGTAATGTAATTACTCTTTCCCAGGATCCCCACTGCGTTTTTTTTTTTTTTTTTTTTTTTTACAAATAATGATATTCAGCACAATTCTGACTTACACCTTAGTAACTAGTGCCTCTAGCCTAGATGGTCAACTTTGGGGGCAGGAACTGAATGTTTCTAATTTTTGTAGCCATTGTTTCTCATATGTGGTAGGCATTCAAATTAACTTTGGGTAGTTTGAATACCTGACTGAGAGATTGAAATACGATTGGTCATAGAAAAGAACAGATTTGAAAAAGGAAGGAGAGTGGCTTTATCTAATAGAAAAATGTCCCCCCTTCTCACTGAAAAATACCTGAACTCAGAAAGGGGAGGTGAGGAGATCATATAGGGATTGAAAAATTGTGCGTATAAGAAAACAAAGGAGGACCTGGGTGACAAAGAGGCTGCAAGTCCTTAAATCTGAAAGGTGAGAAGTGTTCAAAATTTGGTAGGGAATGCACCTTGGGAGAGGAGGTGTGAGTGAACTGCAGGGCAACCTGACTGTGGTTATTTATGGAGGCTGTTATCTTCTGCTCTAGCAGAAAAGGAGCAAGCGTAGTCCCCAGAAGCTCAGGCTCCTAGGGATGAAAACCAGGCGACTTTTGTAAATAACTGTACTATTGCAATCAGTAGTCCAGTTAAATTTGCCATTGTTTGAAAAGAGTAACCCAGCTGTGACTTAGTTCCTTGGGAAGCCTCTGTTCTTGTTTTGAGCCCAATCCCCATACTCTTACATCTAAATAAATGCAACTGGTTTTATTTAATACGCTTCGTCTGCAAAGGCATTTTTCTCTCTTCCTACTTTTGTTCTCTGGCTAGGCTTCCTCTCTTTTCTTATCTAGAGCAATTTGGCAACTGTCTGTAGATTCAGATCTTGAATAGTAAGCTTTCTGAAATCTATAATTCCCTTGAATCAATGAGTCATTTTGCCTAATGAATATGAAATTCTGGTGGGGAAGGAAAAGAGGGAAGGAACTATGGGAACTTCTTGAGAGTTTGAATTTCTAAAGTCTCTTTCAAGGCAGCATCCATCATTCTCATCCTATAGGTCCATTATTTCTCAGAGCACTCATGCTTGTCCTATATCTCATTAAAAGAGGCTGTGGGCATAGTTACATACAAAATGGCAGAGCCCACAGAGAAAATTATCTCTAAAGTGAAGGAAACTAGAATTTTTGTGGTGAGAACACAAAATAAAAACTGAGCTTTGGCCAGGCACAGTGGCTCAAGCCAGTAATTCTAGCACTTTAGGAGGTCAAAGCAGGAGGATCCCTTGAGGCCAGGAGTTTGAGACCAGCCTGAGCAACGTAACAAAATAAAAATAAAATAACTAAAAATAAAAAAAATTACCCAAGTATGGTGGGACAGCCTGTAGCCCTAGCTATTGGGCAGGCTGAGCCAGTGTTGCTGCCCAACCAGGTTCATTTCCCCACTGCCCAAGAAGCAGCCAATATGCTGAGCCAGCAGGTTTTATGGCAGAGAAAGTCTTAGTGCCATGGCATCAGCCTAGCTCACAGCAACCTCAAACTCCTGGGCTCAAGCAATCCTTCTACCTTAGCCTTCCAAGTAGCTGGGACTACAGGCACATGCCACCATGCCCAGCTAATATTTTTTTTATATATATTTTAGTTGGCCAATTAATTTCTTTCTATTTTTTAGTAGAGAGGGGGTCTTGCTCTTGCTCAGGCAGGTTTAGAAACTCCTGACCTTGAGCAATCCTCCTGCCTCAGCCTCCCAGAGAGCTAGGATTACAGGCATGAGCCACTGCGGCCTGGAGAAAGTGTTTATTCCACACAGAGCTGCGTGGAGAGATGGGAGAAATTTCTCAAATCTACCTCCCTGAGAACTTGGGAGAACTTTAAGGACAGTTTGATGGGCAGGGGATTAGGCAATTAGGTTTATTAATTGGGGCAAAATTATAGGGATGTAGCAATCATCTTTTTGTGTTGCTCCAGTCCCTGGGGTCACAATTCCAGTTGAGTCAGTTTTTTGGTATGGGCCACTGGTCTGGGTGAGCCAAGGGATCCACTGGGATGCAGGGCCTAGAAGATATCTTAAAAACTACCTTTAGGTTTAGTAAAGGTGATGTTATCTGCAGAGAAAGTTAAGAATCTTTGTGCACACCAGCTATGGGGAAAAGTTAAGAATCTTTATGACCCCACCAGCTGGGTGGCAGAGTGGCAATTGTAGGGGGACAGTTAGTAATTATAATAATTATTTTTAGCTAGGCCCTTACCACAGTTCTCACCTTGCACCCAGTTATTGAAGGGAGGTTTCACCAGGAAGATCTTTTGAGCCCAGTAGTTTGAGGTTAGATCTATGATCACACCACTGCACTCTAGCTCAGGTCACACAGGGAGACCCTGTCTCAAAACAAAAACAACTCCTGAGCTTTCTTGTTTGGTATTTCTGATGAACTCCCACAGTGATGTTACCTACTTTTTATTGAGGACCTTTACTTGACATCTCTGGATATGGCTCTTGGGTCTCTTAGGATCCAGGATTACGCTACATAATAAGAATGTCACAAGCTTGGCGCAGTGGCAGTATCCTAGCCAGTGAGGATTATCCGAGGTGCGATTATTGCTAGTTGAAAACTTTTCCCAATACTTGGCCATGACGACTTGAAATATAGTCGGCATTGGCAATTTTTGACAGTCTCTACAGAGACCAAACTGAAAAAAAAAAAAAAAAAAAAAGAATGTCACAGCCTAGCCTTAGCAAGACTGAGACTCCGTGTCTACAAAAAATAGAAAAATTAGCCAGGCGTGGTGTGGTTGCCTGTAGTCCCAGCTACTGGGGAGGCGGAGGCAGGAGGACTGCTCGAGCCTGGGAGTTTGAGATTGCAGCAAACCATAATGATGCCATTGTACTCTAGCCAGAACGAGACCCTCTCTCAAAAAGATAAAATAAAAATTAAATAAAAAAGAATGTCACAGCTCTAAAGTCTCGTAAAACTAACCAGTTCTGCACTTGAACAGTCTTAACATCATTTTTTTCCTATTATAACCTGTCCTTAAGAAATTTAGATCAAACCATTTTATTTTTCTTGCCACAAGTTTGAAATAAAGCTTTCATACGCGCTAATAATCTAAACTATATTAGATACTTAGCTTTAGAAGTTAGTCAGAGGCTAACCTGGGACAAGGGCACTTCGAGACAAGACACCAGTTGGGAGGAAATTAAGTCCAAACCAGTGCTCTCTCTCAGTATCTCTCAACACTGTGTGGGGTGTCTTACAGAGACCTTGTGTCAGTAATTGGTACACGATAATTGTTTCTTTAGCTCTACAGTCATGATTAAAAATGCTACCCGAAGCACAGCGAGCATGTCCTTGACACACATCCGCTTCTGTGGGAAAGATTAATTTCTACCACAGCAATTGAGCTGGGAAGTGGAGACAGATTGCTTAGTGGCTTCAGCGACGGTTCAAAGTACTGCAGCGGACCGCAATCACCACGCAGTTTTCCTTCCTCTAGTTTGCAAGGTAACTGTGGTGGCACCGCACCTCCGGATCGTCCGCAACATGGGAGTAGAGGGGAGCAAAACAACGAACTAGAGTAAAAGAGTCTCGAACGCGTCACAGAGTTACACCCACGGCCAGATGAAAGCGGGAAGGCCCGGAACTCAGCGACAGGCCGCCCCCGGGACGGGCCGACGGTGCAACCGTGATGTATTTATTTACAAGGGCTCGTCGCGCCCACCGCCGGCTGGAACCCGCGGTGACGTCACGGGCCCGGGCGCGGGTCACGTGCCCCGGCCGCCCCGCCCCCTCCCACTCCCTCCCGCGCCGCCGCCGCCGCCTTCAGAGCGCAGGGTCCCGCCGCGGCAGCCGCTCGGAGCTTTCGGGGCAGCGCGGAGCGAGGCGGGCGGCCGGCGGTCGAGCAGGCCGGGAGCCGGAGCGGCTGAGGAGGCGGCGGCGGCGGCAGCGGCCCGCCGGGCACCTGGCGACGCGGTCGACGCTCCTGAAAACTTGAGCGCGCGCTCGCGCCGCTGCGCCCGCGGCCGGAGCGATGAAGATGGTCGCGCCCTGGACGCGTTTCTACTCCAACAGCTGCTGCCTGTGCTGCCATGTCCGCACTGGCACCATCCTGCTCGGCGTCTGGAACCTGGTGAGCGCGGCCGCGGGACGGGGCTGCACCTGCCCGGGCGGGGCGCGGGACCCCGGGACCCCGGGACCCCGGCCCCCGCGGGGCTCTTCACGCCCCCAAGTTGGCTCCCGGCTCGGCCTCGGCGTCGGGCGAGGCGGCGCTCATCCGCCTAAAGTTGTATTATTAGAAACTTAATTCTCCCGGCGAGCCTGTCCGCAGTTCCCCGCAGCCCGCCACCCTCGGCGGGGATAGGCCGGGCGTTTGGGGCCCTGGGGCGAGGGGCGACGGGGGACCCCGGCGCTTGCAGAAGCAGCGCGCGCAACGGTCGGCGCCGGGGCGGTGCGGGGCGCCGGGGCCGCGGGCCCCCGCGGGGTCGGCGAGAGTGCACTCGGAGGCAGAGCAACTCCCGTCTTATCTTGCCAGCACGTGTTTCCTTTCCTTTCTTCCCCTAGAATCGGGTGGGCTTTGCGTTTTGACGGGTGCGGACAGCCGTCGTGGAGGTGACGGGGCATATTTTGCCGCCGCCGTGGGTAGGGTTGCGGGTTTGGCGTGCCCACCCTGCGTGCCCGCAGCGCTCCTCGGGTTCGCTGCGCCTTCCCTCCTTCGCACGCTCGCATCCCGGGTTTGAAAGGGCCGGGGGCTCCTGCCACCCTCCTGTGAATGGGTCCCCCGCACAGGTTTGTTTTCAAGCTCTTACCATAGGAAGAGATGTGGTTTACTACCGCGTTTCCATCTGCCCGGGGGAGCCATTTTCCACCCACTTCTTTCCGGCCCGTGGACAGGTGGTCGCAGTACCTTCCACTAAGAGACACATTTGGCAAGTCTGACGCGTTGTTCGGGTTGGAGCTTTTAAGATCTTATTTGTATGGGGAGCAGTGATTGTCAGGGGAAGTGAGGAAACCTGACGGAGTCTAGCCCTGTACCTGCCCTGTACTTGATTTTTGGCACTCCTCGACTGCACCAGCACTGAACCGAATTCCACTGCGTTTTGGGTTTTGTGGCATTCATGATGGAGAGTTAGACCCGAGCCCACTTTGCAGCAAATACCGCTGCGTCGCGAGGAAATGCCTTAAAAATGGTAGCCAAGGGGCATACAGAACTTTTCAGTTCCTGTTAAGATAAGACGCATTGTTAATCATGAGTCGGAGTTTTTTGTTGGCTCATATAATATGGACATTGTGTTGAGTTGTGAACCCCTTTCTTGTGCTGTTATAAGCAAAACATTCCTCCTCTCCTGTATGGGTGTTTACTGTGCTATTTATAGTTTCAAGTTTCCTTTAGTCGGTGCCTATCATGGCCACACAATAGAAATTTTTGGCCTTAAAAGCTTTCAAACAGATCTTGAGTATGCGTGGGTAAATGCAGATAGAACATCAGCCTATTGGCTTAGCCTCCACTTTACTAAAAGCCAAGAAATTCTTCACAGAAATTTAAAATTAGAGCACAAGTATACTACGTGGCTTCAAAATAGTTGGTGCTTTGTTGATGATCAAGACAATTTTATACAAATGTCTGCATCTTCTTTGAAAATGTTCAAATCTGCAGACTTGCAAGTACATCCATGAATGTAATTTGTAAAATCTAGGGCACTGCATTAGGCAAATGTACTGCGTGATCTACAGGAAAGATAAATCTACTTGAGCCCTGTTGTTGGCTATAATCCAACCAGACACTATTGGTGTGATAAAAGGAGAGTACTCAGCATGCTTTGTCTACTGTGTGAGCATGCTGATTGTGGAAAGTAGTTATTGGTGTACATGTCTTAGTATTTGGAAATATATGGCCTTTTGAAAGATAATTAGAAAGCTTTCTAGCAGATGTGAATAAGAATGTTGCTTTACGTAAATTGTGTTTGTGGGAAACCTGACTTATATTTACTGGTAATCTTGATAAAAACCTTTGCGTTCCACAAAACAACTTAGGCTTTCTTGGTAGTGAGTTTCCCTCATACTTTCAAATATAATTTGGTTATCCAGAACTTTGCTTTTCATGCACATTTTTAAGGCAGTTATGTGGCTAGGAGGCTCACTCCAGGTGCCATCTGGATGGAATGGGGTCAGTTCTCAGAAAGGGGAGTTTTCAGAAAAAAGGACAGATACTCAGATGATATTCTACTGTAGGGGCTCATCTTAATAAATAATTGCCTGTTTTGCAAGATAGGCAAAGTAGCTCTTTTTTTTTTTTAATTACCTTTCTCAGGTTGAAAGTGGACCTTTTTTGTTAATTTATTTTCTTTTTTTTTTTTTTTTTTTTTTTTTTTTTTTTTGAGACAGAGTCTCACTTTATTGCCCAGGCTAGAGTGAGTGCCATGGCGTCAGCCTAGCTCACAGCAACCTCAAACTCCTGGGCTCAAGCAATCCTGCTGCCTCAGCCTCCCGAGTAGCTGGGACTACAGGCATGTGCCACCACGCCCGGCTAATTTTTTTTTTTCTATATATATATTAGTTGGCCAATTAATTTCTTTCTATTTATAGTAGAGATGGGGTCTCGCTCTTGCTCAGGCTGGTCTTGAACTCCTGAGCTCAAAAGATCCGCCCACCTCGGCCTCCCAGAGAGCTAGGATTACAGGCTTGAGCCACCGCGCCCGGCCTGTTAATTTATTTTCTAATTGTTGATTCCTACTCTTATCATGTACGAAGATTCTGTGTGCCAAGTACTATACTAGACACCTTTGCATAAACTTAATTTTTATACACACTCCTAGTGAGGTAGATGTTTTTCTTTTCTTTCTTTTTTTAAAAAGAGATAAAGTCTCATTCTTGCTTAGGCTGGAGTGTAGTGGCCCAATTATAGCTCACTATAATCTCAAATTCTTGGGTTCAAAGGGTCCTTCTCCTTCAGCCTCCCAAGTAGCTAGGACTACAGGCATGTGCCATCATGCCTGGCTAATTTTTCTTATTTTTTAAAATAGAGACAGGGTCTTGCTATGTTGTCCAGGCTGTTCTTGAACTCCTGGCCTGAAGGGATCCTCCTGCCTCAGCCTCCCAAAGTGTTGATTACAGGTGTGAGCGACTGCGCCCCACAACCCAACCAGTGGATTTTCTTATTGCCCTTTTACAGATAGGGAAAAAAAACCTGAGGCTAATAGTATTTTGGTGATTTACTAAAGGTCCCATGATTTCCTTCAATCTGATAATAAGGCATATTGATTTTAGGTATTTATATTAGAGATTGTTTTTTGTCTTTTATTTGTGATTTACATATGATGAAAGCCATGGTTAAATGTGGAGTTGAGTTGACAAATGCAAATGTAACCCAAGCTCCTTGAAAACATTTCCAAAACATTCCCCAGAAAAGTTCCCTTGTGTCTCTTCCCAGTTAATTCCCCCCATACCCCCAATCCCTTCTATCATCACAGATAAATTTTGCCTGTTCATATAAGTGGTATTATGCTGTGCGTCCTGTTTCTGTATCTGGTTTCTTTCACTTAGCATAACTACTTTTATATTCATTCCTGTTATTGGGGGTATGTTATTGGGGGTATAGCTATAGCTTTTTATTGCTGAGTATTGTTGTATGAGTGTACTCAATCTGTTTATCCATTTGCTAGATATTGGACCTTTGGGTAGTTTCCACTTTGGGGATATTATAAATAAAGCTGCTCTGAACATTCTTGTACAACACTTTCTGTGGACATGTTTTTCTCTTTGGTAAATAACTAGAAGTGGTATTGTTGGTCATTGGATAAGCACAGATATATGTGCAACTTTGGAAGAAACTACTAACTAGTTTTCTAAAGCAGTTCTACCATTTCACACTCCCACTAACAATGTATGAAGTTCCAGTTGGCCTACATCCTTGCCAACATTTTGGTGGTGGTTAGTCATTTTAATTTTAGCCATTCTGGTGGGTGTGTAGTGGTAGTTCATAGTGGCTTTAGTTTGCCTTTCCCTTCTGACTAATGGTGTGGAACAGTTTTTTCATTGCTTCTTGGCTGATCATATATCTGCCTTTGTGAAGTGCTGTTTGTTGCCCATTTTTAATTGGGTTTTGTCTTTTTCATATTAATTGTAGGAACTCTATATTTTGGATACAAGTCCTTTTCGAAATACATATTTTGTGAATATTTTGTCCCCAGTGTGTGGCTTGCCTACTCCTGTTATTGATATATTTTAATGAATAGGAATTTTTAATATTGATTAAGTTCAGGGCCGGGTGCGGTGGCTCGCCCCTGTAATCCTAGCACAGTGGGAGGCTGAGGCAGGTGGATTGCTTGAGGTCAGGAGTTTGAAACCAGCCTTAGCAAGAGCAAGACTCCGTCTCTACTATAAATAGAAAGAAATTAATTGGCCAACTAAAAGTGTATAGAAAAAAATTAGCCAGGCATGGTGGCACATGCGTGTAGTCCCAGCTACTTGGGAGGCTGAGGCAGCAGGATTGCTTGAGCCCAGGAGATTGAGGTTGCTGTGAGCTAGGCTGACGCCACGGCACTCACTCTAGCCTGGGCAACAAAGTGAGACTCTGTCTCAAAAAAAAAAAAAGTTCAATTTGTCAATGCTTTTCTTTTATGATTAGTACTTTTCTGTGTTCTAAGAACTCTTTACCTACCCCCAGATTGTAAAGATACTCTGTTGTATTTTCTTCTAGAAACTTTATGGTTTTAGCTCATTTAGATCTGTGATCCATCTCAAATTAATTTCCTGCCTTCCTGCCTGCCTGCCTGCCTGCCTTCCTGTCTCCCTCTCTCCCTTTCTCCTTCTCTTTCTCCCTCCCTCCTTGCTTAGCGTGTGTGTGGTGATGTCATTGTAGCTTACTGTAGCCTCATAGTCCTGGCTGGGCTCAAGCGATCCTCCTGACTCAGCCTCCCAAGCAGCTGGGTCTACAAGTGCACGTCACCAGGCCCAGCTAATTATTTTTAGTAGAGATGGGCCTCTTTTTTTTTTTTTTGAGACAGAGTCTCACTTTGTTGCCCAGTCTAGAGTGAGTGCCGTGGCATCAGCCTAGCTCACAGCAACCTCAAACTCCTGGGCTCAAGCAATCCTGCTGCCTCAGCCTCCCAAGTAGCTGGGACTACAGGCACGTGCCACCATGCCCGGCTATTTTTTCTATATATATTAGTTGGCCAATTAATTTCTTTCTATTTATAGTAGAGATGGGGTCTCGCTGTTGCTCAGGCTGGTCTCAAACTCCTGAGCTCAAACGATCCGCCCACCTCGGCCTCCCAGAGAGCTAGGATTACAGGCTTGAGCCACCGCGCCCGGCCAGAGATGGGTCTCTTGCTCAGGCTGG
>VSMD01121772.1:0-58736 GCA_008750895.1 Mirza zaza
TAACTAGAAGAGTGGAATTGGAATATTCCTAACACAAAGAAATTATAAATGCTTTAGGTGATGGATCTCCCAATTACCCTGATTTGATCATTACATACTGTATGCTTGTATCAAAATTTCACATTTATCCCATAAATATGTATAACTATTATGTATCCATAAAATCAAAAATTTTAAAAATATATAAATCTAAGCAAACATTTTTTAAAAATTAAAATTAAATGTAACAAAAGATATTCCCATGGCCATGGCAACTGTATCACTTCTCAATGTAGCAGTAGATGGGTACCAGCTTATACTATTTCCCCATTCATCCCTTTAAAACAACACAAATTCACAACTTAGATTTAAGATTTACAATCTTAATGGCAATGTTCTAGATGACATGAAAATCATGACCTAAATCTTAATCAAATCATTGGGAAGCAGTTTTTCCAGATTAAGGGAGGTATTAGTATCAAAGAGCAACATGTACAATAAGGTCACTCTCATGCATGCATCAAATACATCAGCAATATCCAAAGAAATACCCATTTGTCATTCCCAACACAACCTCAAGTCAATTTGGATAAAGGGATTTGAAGTTTGGAAAACTTCTTCATCAATGGCATTCTTCGGCAAGTGTTAGCAAACCAAATGGCAAACATAAATTATTAACCAAGAATAATTGGAAACATCTGTGACTTCATTGATCTGAAGGTACATAATTTATTTACAAATGTTTTTTACTATATACTCTACTGAACAAAGATTTTCATCATTTCTTGTACTTTACAAAGCATAGAGCTTTCTGAATAGGAAATAGATATAACTAAAGGGTAAACTTAACAATTAACCTGATTTTTAGCTATGAATCATGCACCAGATATGAGAACTTTTTTGTAAAAATTTCCCTGCTCTTCTGAATATGGTGTCTAAGCCAACTCTACTTGCTACAGGAAACAGTAAGGCTACTTACATTTTTACCAATATCCTCTGCTAGTCTGCTAAAAACAATTAATAGTCAACCTTCCATGAACTTAGAAGTGTGTCAGAAGTAAAGAAAATAAAGTAGAGGAAATAAAGGAAGACAAAAACAGCAATCTGGGTTGAAGAAGTTCATATTAAACATAGAAATATCGATTCTCTGGATGTTTCTAGAAAAAAGAGAGAGATGAAGTGTTTTTTCCCCCAACCAATTATTTGAAATTTTAACATATATTTGAACATATCTAGTTACTTTAGTTATTGCTATAAATGTTTTGACTTAAAGTATCACTTATGCACATTGGTTTGTAAAATATCTTTCCTTTTCATTGTTTTGGTTATAGGAAGGGAAGCATAACATGTACATAATAAATATGAGTCACATACATTTCCATTTCCCTCATCCATGGCAGCCATAGCTAATGAACCACATTGTCCCTTGCCACTGACCAACTCTGAATTTTGGGGCTTCAGGAATCTATTACCCATCAGCTGGGGCTGCATTCAGGTTGAAAACCGTTTCCCATCCTTGGAGGAGAGCATGTTCATCATCTCTATTTACTGGCTAAGACATCTTAGGAAAAGCTTTTAACCTGTTCTGTTGCCCTCAGAGGACTATTGTACAGTCAAAGAATTAATGTGTGCGAACATATTTTGTAATACATGCAGCTCTAATCACACATTGTTTGAAGGAATTTGATTAATTCTTTTGTAATATAAATAATATCATTTCCCTAATTGATCTCCTCCCTGGCTCTTCCCACAGATATTTATCTATATTATAAATGTGGATTTTTAAATTTCTGGTTTTATTAAAACTGTGCACACCTGTATTCCTTTCGAATGCGCTATCTGATACTAACTAGAAGAAAATGCTGCTGGAGGAGGAGAAAGCTAGGGGATCTCACACCTGCCTCATCATTATCGTGTTCTGGCAGTCCTTTCTGCTCGCCTGGAGGCTGTGTGATTAATAGCCCCACTTCCCAATTATACGGATATTATACTTGTCTTCCTTTGGCTGTAGATGGGAGATACCTTATGTATGTGCGATGCAAATGTGGGCTTTGTGAATGCTAATTTCAAAACCAGCCCAGAGTTGATTGGCAGAAAACTGAGCAACAGGGTGACAGGCTTGCCAGGGGTCAGGAATCTGCAAAATAAAGGCTGAGTGAGGGTGGAGAAAAAGAGCTGGAGAGATTTGCAGTTAATCAAGAGCAGTGGCTGAAAGAGCCCAGTTTATGAAAACAGATCTAAGCCAGATATCCTAGAAGAGAGGGCAGCTTCAAAGACTGATGACAACAGTGAGAAGAGTGGGAGCTCAGCTGACTACAAAAACCAGGATGGAATTAAGAAGCCAAGATTATGCCATAAACTGCACAAACCATATTCTCTGCCTGTCACATCCCTGAAACATGCCTGTTTGCACCTGGTTTGTACCCTGGGGAAACTTGATCCAATTTTGACTGTGAATCCTCAAGGTCAGGGATCCTGTCATCTCTGCTTTTCTAGATGCCAGCAGGGGACAAGCACTCAGGAAGTGTTCACTAGGCTGGACCAAACGGAACACTGTCAGGGGGATGATCTGGGTAACGCAAAAGGCGAGGAACAGAGATTAGAGACACTCTTTCATCACTTAATCATTACAGCAGAATTGATCAGAATAAATACAGGAAAGTTTATTTGGAGGGCTTCCAATAACTAGGCAGAACAAATTGCTCAAGATAAGCCCTTTTTGGTTTGCATTACAAAACTCTCATTAAGATTTGCTAAATTTTCTGTATGGCAGATGCTTTCGGCCCAAGTCTGCCCACACAATAGCAAGACTAAAGGCATAAAGTGTGTTGAAACTTCTCCAAGTAATGGCTTAGCTGCACAGGTGCTTACTTACTCTCAGGTGTTCCACATGCAGCATTGCAAAAGAAGTGCACCCCTGGAAAGAACAGGTGGAAAAGGGAGAGGTAACGATGCCATATCCTATGCTGGTTTGCTCAAACTATTCCTTCACTCCACTGGGGGCAATGCAGACAGGAGAAGTGGGAGCCAGTAGCATGAAATATCGGTCACATCTGTTCTTCAGGACACACCATCTATCTTCTTTGTACTCTAGCCACCTTGCTTTTACAGATGGTTTTTACTTATGTAAAAATATTTTTTCTTTGGGCAGTATGTCAGCCTCAACATATGCTTCTGTGTCCAAATGTATTTTTTTAGCAGATTCCCTGTGTGCCAAAATGTTATGTGGTGTTTAATAAATCTGTGAATATAGTTTACACACACACACACACACACAAATTCAAATAACTCTTTAAAATAGTTATATATAAGTATCCATACACCTAACCTGTATCTTCACATTATTCTTGAAACATAGGTAGAGGTTTTCAAAATGTTGTGGGTAGAGTAAAAACAAGGAGTTCCACAGAAGGAATATTTTGTTTAAAACTCATCTATAACACATAGATAAAGATATTTTATGTTCCCAAATCCCAGAAATATTTCACTTTTCCAGTGTGAGAGTGAATACTTGATTTAAATATATTTTAAGGAATGAAATGGCTACTTCCATCCCATTAAATCTAACTTGTCTTTATTTTAGGATAAGCAAAATGAGCAATTTTAGATGTAAAACTATTACAGAAGATTTTATTTGTTGAAAGAAGTGTCTCAGGTTGGACATACTCAAGGGAGATCATTCAGTGCTTTACTAAAGAACATAATTCAAATGTTTTATACATCATTAATGCTGATCTCCAAATATTTACAGCTCTCCCTCCTCCTGACCATTTTGTGATTTGGTGGGACTGTGTGACCAGTTCTGGACAATGAGCCATGAGTAATGAGCTTTTCCTTCCAAGCAGGAGTATTTAGGTGCCAATGTAGACCCTCTGTATCTATCTTTGTTCTCTGGCATGGAGACCCATGATGATTGAGATAGTAGCTGTTCCACTAGCCTTGTTTCCTTAGTGACAGTGATTAGTGAAGCCTCCTGCTGACACACAGAGCAAACCTTTATGGTTTTTAGTTATAGAGATTTTTGAAGTATTAACACAGCATGCTTAGCCTATGATAACACACACATATATAGTCCATATAGTCCATTAGAATCTAATAACAATATATTAGCTATATAATCTCATACACATTCATGTAGTTATTTTTTTAATTCCAGGAGAATTTTATTTCCTTCTGAATTTTATGCTATTCTACCAAGGACCTATTATTTCTTGTTATTTAAGAATTGTGAGTCAATATCATCCTAAAAGTAATTAACTGAAGAAAGAAATAAAAAACAGATTCCACTTGCATTATTTGTTGCTAACAATTTTAAGATTATGCACACCAATTGCAGATCCTACATGAAACATAAGAAAAATATATGCAGTTCTGCAGATCTAGGCTCTGTAATGAATAAATAGATTAATGTATAATAAAGTTGCCTTAACTTTGTATATCCCATGACATGCAGTTGTCCTCAGTAAAAATTATTCTTGAGAAAGGGTGCTTTTATTTAGCTCTTTGTCATAATAAAATAATATATTTTATATAACATAGGTATATGTTATACAAATATGTGATTTATAATTTCTACTGCCTTCTGGTAGGAGGGTTATTTATTGGAACAGTACTGTGAAAAATGGGGGCATGAAAGTCTAGAACTAAAATCTATAGAAAATCTGAATTGTGTTGGCAAACAGAGGGGTGGGGAGTAAAAGGTGATGGGTGGTACCTGGGGGAAATTTAGGAAGAAGGAGGAAGGAGATAGGGCAAGTGGAAAAGAGAAATCCCATTGCTAGCAGCACGCCTGAAAAAAGCATTGGGGAGAAGGTAGCTATCGCAATCTTATAAATTTGAATATTATAGAATATTAGTTATCAGAACCCTCTGATCTTCCCTCCAGAATCTTTGGAAAAGTCTACCAAAAGCCAAATAATCACATCTTGACTGATTGGATTTCCTATGTAAAATGCTGATGATGACAAAGGCTATTCACTGATTGCTGAAGAAAATCAGTGCACTTAGTCCAGGGGATGGCTTGGATTAACACGACAAATTCCTATTAAATTCCTGTGAAAAGTGGCATTAACAAGGAAAAAGCAAAAAGGCTACACTTTACCCACAGATTCCATTTGTGTGCACTGAGTTTGCATAGAAATAAAAACAATTACAGAAGCACTAGGAGTGGTTGGCTGTCAACACTTACTGCGAGGACAATCTGGAGGGAACTATGAGCCACTTCTATGTACTGGTACTCCAGAAAACACCCTGAGACCGTGATGTAGCGATGGTCCTCTGGGGCCCAGTCTGGGGCGGGTGTCACTGACGTCACCATACATCCTGGTCCATTCTCCATCCACCAAGATCGGTGCATTGAAATATTAAAAGTCAGGATAAGGTCTGTTTCCTGCAAGAAGGCAATTTATAAGGATGAGAATTACTTTATAAGTGTTAGTTAACTTATTTGGGACTGACTTGCTTTAAGTTTCTCTTTTAGAAATATGAGTTTGTTTTTTCTTCTGCTCCATACTATATTTCACAGGCAGCAACAAAGTGCCTAAAGTAATTATGTGTCTATGGATTCTACTTGTGAAGGTTTGCCTGACTATAACAATATAGATATAATTATTTTATTAGGAAAATTACCAATGACATGCATTAATTATAACACAGAAGAGTCTTTACCTTTCAAGACTTGTAAATATCACAAAAGAAATGACTTAAACTCTTATCAAGTGAAGCTCATGGTATTGTAAATTTTCAGTATTTCATCTCCCTCAGAATATTTACTTTTTGCACATCTTAAATCTTAACATTGTACTTCAATTCTGCAACATTTAATATAATGTTGTGGCTAATACTTAAATTTATAAGACCTTTACTTCATAAAACATAATATTACTTGTTTTTCTCTCATACTATTATTTTAGCAAATCAGTGTCTCTTCAATCTTGTCAAATTTGTGAAATTGGTCATAATATTTCTTAAAAAATATCATTACCAAATTCTTGCAGGGTAGACATAAGTCAACAAATATTTAGATGAAGTTCACCATGTTAGCTGATACACAACTACAAATGGAATAAAAGGTGGAATTTTGCACTCAGATAGCTGACAATCACACACACCAAGGTGGAGTTATCAATAGCACTTGGACGAATGTCTTTCAGAAATCGATGGCTAAAGGAAATGTACATGAAACACATTCTACTACTCAGCAAGTCATGGAGAAAGATAAATTCAAAGAGAGAGGGTCAGTGATGGGAAATGAAACTATTTCAGTTTCAGTGATAGTTGATGCTGCAGCATAATAGGTGCCAAGTATTCTCACTCCAAAGTGACCAAGGTGCTAGATTGACTAGGAAGATTCTGTACAGAAAGTGTCTTAAATCATGTCTGGGAACCTGAGCCACACACTCGCATTGGACATATGAAAGGGTTGAGTTGAAATGGCCAGGGAATTTAGAGATCGGAGAGCACTAAGCAATAATACCATTATATCCACGGTGGTGGTTGGGTAGTGTGGAGGGTGATTTCACTTTTTCTCAAGCCTATTGAGAAAGGCTTCAAAGTATATCTTGGAACCAGAGAGACATGGCAACTAGTTTCTGACTCAGGCCTTATAAATTTCAAAATAGAGCCTATGGCTGGAGATAGTTGCTAAGTGGTCAAACAAAAATTAGGCAGTATTTAGAAAGTAAGTGTATTGCTACCTACTCATATGATAGGTCTAAGGCAGGTGTCGTCAAACTACGGCCCATGGGCCACATGCGGGTGTTTTTGCCCATTTGTTTTTTACTTCAAAATAAGATATGTGCAGTGTGCATAGGAATTTGTTCATAGTTTTTTAAAAACTATAGTTCAGCCCTCCAATGGTCTGAGGGACAGTGAACTGACCCCCTGTTTAAAAAGTTTGAGGACCCCTGGTCTAAGTTAATGATCCTTGGAAGCAGATATAGGCCATGCGGAAAGAGAGCTAACACAGGCTTTCTCTCAAGGCTTTCCAAGAAGACCATTTGGTAGGGGGATAATGGCTGAATCTGTACCACTACATATTCCTAGGGTCCGAGGGAAGGAGTGCAATTGAGTAAGTAGGGAAGAGGCACAACCAAATCATGTATGTACAGGTGAGATATTCAATACAAGTCAGGGCTTTGAGAAGCCCAGAAAAGGGTCTTGAGAAAGAGTCATTTTCATCAGCCACTAAGCCTTGTTAGTACTTATATATCTTTCCTGCTTTCTTATCTTTTTGCCATTTTAATACTCCAAGTATGGAAGGGCCTGAAATCTCAGATAATAGTTGTGAGATAGGGATGGAGTAGGTTAGTAAAGACAGAAGTCAAACACTGAGCATACAACTCTTTCCTGTATAAAAGCAGAAATTTAATTTTGAATAAAATTTGGATTTTTTTATTATAATACCAGACAAGCATATTAATTTCTGAACAGAGACTGTTTTGGAAGCTATAGTGACTTCAGATTACTTTTTATTATCTGGATATAACCAGACAAATAGGAGGTCTGCCATGTATTTTATCCAGTGGCAGGGGAAGTATCAGGTCCATAGGTAGGCTTGGAGGGGCAACCGTAAGAAAGAAATAATGTTCTCTATTTCTCAGAATCGTGATTATGTAAAATCTGATTACCAAAGTTAACTGAGTAAATCACTGGAGTCTATGAGGAAAAAGAAAAAAGTTTAAAAGGGCAACCAACCAGAGACTAAGATTTGAGGACAGCTAGGCTTGGGCAGTCCAGCAAGAACATAGTCTGGTTTCCTAATAGCTGGTGATATCTATGTATACAGCTGGTGATATCTAATGTATCTCTGTAAATCTTCCTCTCTCACAGTAACTCATGACCAGCTATGAGGGTCCACTTGAAAGAATGGTAAGAAGGATTTACTGAAACTGAGAACTGATATTTGCGTTATCACTACTCATCTGTTGAAGCAAGATATGGTTCTTGTAAAAACTGGATGAATCAGTAAATAACTATGTATGCATTTGTCAGAGTAATCATGATCTCAAACAGGGACCAGAGCCCAAAGCACTGACAGTGAGAATATGGTTGTTGGCTATAATACATAGCAGTGGTTCAGATAGGTTACTACCCTCTAACACCCGGGACTGTCACAGATTTTGCAATGAAAGTCCATTTTCCTTGGAAACCCCTTAATTCCAACACACCAGGAAAGTTGGTCACTATAGCTACAGAAACACTTCAGAAAAGCATTGATTGATGCAGGTTGAGTTTGTTGCCCACTAGAGCTGTGGTGATCATAGTGTTCATTCATTTGCTAATTATGTATATCCTAACTATGCCCCCCAAATAGAGCCTTGTTTTGATAAAGCACACATATACCATTAAAACAAGGGTAAAGAATATGAGCCCCAAAATGAAGATGGTGGGTAGTGAGCCAGGAAACTAAGACATGCTAAGTGCCTTATTTGGGCACTCAATCCAAAACTATATCCAAGTTATAAGGGAATATTGTGTCTCCCTTATAACTGTCATTATCTAAAAGAATGAAGCATACTATAAACCCAAGACAATCTTTTCTATCTTAATACTAAATTCTTAAGAGAAATTAACAATTTTATAAATATTTTTACAAAAAAATATTCATAATATATTGGATGGTATCTTTAATTCCTTTTTTCCCCCTAAAATGTCAGAGATATTGGCAGGGAGCTGTGCTGGATTTAACAGACAACTGAGTCTCCTTGAGTTCCTCTTTCTAATATAGCAACTATGTTAGTTTACTAGGGCTGCCAGTTACAAAGTACCACAAATAATGTTTCTTGTATCACAGTTCTGGAGGTAAGCATCTGAGATCAAGATGTAAGTAGGGCTGGTTCCTTCTGTGGGCTTCCATGAGGGAGACTCTGTCCCATGCTTTGATGGTGTGCAGGCAATATTTGGCATCTTGGTTTGTAGAAACATCACTGAAATCTCTGCCTTTATTTCACATAGCATTCTCTTTGTGTGCCAGTCTGTGTCTGAATTTCCTTTTTTATAAGGATGATAGTCATAATGGCCGAGAGCCCACTCTAATGAACTCATTCACTAGTTACATCTGAAATGGCCCCATTTCCAAAGAAAGTCACTCTAAGGCTGAAGTCCCAACCCTGGGACAGCAGCCCAGTACCAGTTAGGAACTGGGCCAGGCATCATCACCTGAGTTCTGTCTTCCCACCACCACTGCCCCGACCCTCCAGCCCTCCACTGCCCCCTGTGGAATAAGTGTCTTCCTTGAAACTGGTCCCTGATGTCCAAAAGGTTGGGGACCACTGTTGTAAGGTACTGAAGGTTAGAATGTGTGTGTGTGTGTGTGTGTGTGTGTGTGTGTATGTATATATATATATATATATATGAATTTGGGGGGAGTGGGCACAATTCAACCTATAATGGTTAACTCTAATTTCTAAAAATCATTTGAACCATATTGTCTGGATGACAACTATCATATTTTATTACTTCATATATTTATCTCTTTCCTCCCTATGTTATTATCTGGAATATTAATTACATATATATATTTAAGGCAAGCACAAAAATGAGGTTTATTGAGGAAAGAAAGACAGTATTATAAGGCAAGAGCAAGACACAGGCCTACAGAGCATGGTACATACGCCACAGATGACGACCGGGCCCATTGTTGTAGCAAAGGGAGAGCGCAAGGAAGGGCGCAAAAGAGAGGGTGGTTATGGTCTGTGTGTCTTGTTTTATGATGTCTGGATAGGGACCTCGCATTTTAAAAATTAAAATTACAATAAAGTTAATAGCCAGAAATAGCACTCTTTGTCCATAGTTTTTTCCCACCTTCTGGTACTTGTCCAAAGGCAACAACTTTCATTTTTTAAAGAGCTGTTTCTTTGTTTACTTCCATTTGCAAATATTGTGCTCATACTGATGTTATTCATTTATCATTTAAATATTATCTAATTATTTCTACTATGGAAAGTGCAAATTAGCATTCTTAGACCACATTATTCGCTTTCTATTCCCCACCATTCTGCATAATTTTCTCTAAAATTTGATTATATCAATATTATAAAATTTATGATTATGTAAATATTTTTATGGGTGAGCCAAATAGTTAATTATGACTGCTTGTATAAATTTTTGTTTTCCCTGAAATTAATAATTCCTTAACAACTTTAAAATACAGACTTTATTTTTAGTTAGATGCACAGCAAAATTGAGTGAAAAGTACAAAAAGCTGCCTACACACATGCACAGCCTTTCCCATCATCAGCATTCCACACGAGATTTGCTACAATACACGAATTCACACAGGCACATTATTATTACCTAAAATCCGTAGTTTACATTAGGGCTACTCTTCGTGCTGTACATTTTATGGTTTTGGGCAAATGCATAATATCATGTATCCACCATTATGGGATCAGACAGAGTCTTTTCACTGCCCTAAAAGTCCCCTGTGCTCTGCCTACCTGTCCCTTTCTCCCTCCCAACTGTTGGCAACTACTGATCCTTTTACTGTCTCTATGGTTTTGCCTCTTCCAGAATGTTATATAGCTGGCCTCATTTAATATGTAGGCTTTTTAGATTGACTTATTTCACTTAATAATATGATTTAAGGTTTCATCATGTCCTTTCATGGCTTGATAGCCCATTTCTTTTTCTCACTGAATACTAAAACATTACCTGAATGTGCTGTAGTTTATTTATTCTTTTACCCACTGAAGGACATCTTTGTTGCTTCCAAGTTCGGGCATTTGTAAATAAAGTTGCTATATACCTCTGTATGCAGGTTTTGTGTGAACATAAGTTTTCAAGTCATTTGAGTAAATACAAAGGAGCAAAATAGCTGGATCATATGGTAAGACTGTGTTTAGTTTTGTAAGGAACAAATTGGAAGACATTCCAAAGCAGCTGTACCATTTTACATTCTCACCAACAATGAATGAGAGTTCCTGTTGCTCCATATCTTTGCCAGCATTTGGTGTTGTCAGAGTTCTGGATTTTGGCTACTGTAATAGGTGTATAGTGCTTGCTGTCTCATTGTTGTTTTAATTTGCATTTCCCAGATGATGTATGACATTGAGCGTCTTTTCATATACTTATTTGCCATCTGTGTATATTTATGGTGAGGTATCTGCTAAGGTCTTTGGCCCATTTTTTTGTTTTTTTATTGCTGAGTTTTAAGAGTGTTTTGTTTATTTTAGATAATAGTCCTTTATCATATATATATTTTGCAAATATTTTCTAGCAGTCTATGACTTGTATTTTTATTTTCTTTGACAGTAACTTTCACAGGGTAGAAATTTTTAATTTTTAACAAAGGATAGCTTGTTAATTCTTTCTTCCATGGATCATGACTTTGGTGTCACACCTAAAAAGTCATAGCCAAATCCAATATCATTTAGATTTTCTGCTATATCTTCTGGGAATTTTATAGTTTTCCATTTTACATTTAGATCTGGAATTCATTTTGAGTTAATTTTTGTGATGGGTTCAAGTAAAGAAATAGAATGACCAAGAATTAGGTGAGGGCAGGGAGAAGATAACACTTTAGATATATTTTAGATATAATGGTAAGAAAAGATCTTTCAGTATTTTGCATTTGAATTCAGTGAATGAAGTGAAGGAGTAAACAGAGCAAAGAAGAGCATTTTCAACAGAGAGGACAGTCAGTGGGAATGACTTGCAGATTTTCTATGATGTTTATTCTTGTCTCTTATTTTTCTGCTGGAGCCTTTCCTTCAAAGTCTGGTGATCCCTGGTGTCCTTTACATCAAATAGGAGGAGCCGAAACTGGACTGGAAGTTTATTATGCATTACTGTACTGGTCAGTTGTTGTCTTTTCATATGATGACTGGGCATTGCCTTCCAAATGCTTGGTCTGTAGGGCTCTGTGAGATTTTACTCTGGGTCTTCCAGTCTTATGAGTCAGGCACTAGACCACAGCCTTCTTGGGCTGAACTGGGAAGGACCTGTGCTACATAGTATGCAGACTTTTTTTCAGTATGTAGATTTTAATTTAATCTTCCTGCATTCAGAAACTCTGCTCATGACTACCTATGCCTCAAGAGACTTACCTGTATAGAGGAGAAGCTTAATGTGTGGACCAAAGGAAGAGCCTGGGAGTAACTTAATTGTTCCTTAAAAAGATCATTCAATCCATTCTAGTTTTCAGTCTTCTTCTTCATACACTCTGTCCACTTCCAAATCCTGACTGTTAGAGGGTTTTATAGGCTGAATTTGTACTTTGGAACACTCCTGTACATGTTCATAAGTTTTTGGTTTTTCCTTTCTGCTAAGTCACTTGCCAATCCTCCATCTACTCCCTATCTTTTAAAAATTGCTGACAGTTCTTGTGACACTTTTTACTTTTTAATATCACTTTGCTGGCATTTTGGGATAAAATTTAAATACATATCTTCAATTACCTGTCAGTAAATGGAAGATTCCTAGTATTATCTTATATTTCATTTATTTTCTTGTAGACGTTTAAACAAAAAGTCTCTGCATGTATGTGCATGTGTGCAATGTTTTAACTACAAAATGCAAATTCTTGCTTGTAAAACAGACAATGTAAAGGTCTCTTTGAGGTTTTCCCTTTTAAATGCAACAGGAATTCCTGAGTGCCATCTGCTCCATGCAAAATCAATAGGTTGTTTAATTCCTATATGTTTTATAATTTTGAGCTAAAAATCATGACCTTTGGCACAAAAAAACAAGCCTTGATAGCACAAAATATGGTAGAAAACCACAAACAAAATCTCTTAGATTCTAAATGGATTCATAGGAAAAAAAATTAAAAATGGGCTCAACATTGTAAGATATTAAAACTTTTAAATCTAAAGAAAAGTTTCATAATTATATGTTCAAATAAATATAGTGACCAAAAAATCTTTGTGTTAACATATTTATTCATCTCTCCTAATAAGTCTTCAAAAAGTTCACGTTAAAGGACCTCATTATTGGTCATGTCATTTTTCAAAACAACAGGGTCTGATGTGTTATATGAAAGCTGTTAAAGCACTAAAAAGTTGTTTCTTACAGGGCCTGTATATATTCAGGTCAATGCAAGAAGCCTAATTCCTCAACAAATAATAAACATTTGGTTAAAAAAAAAAGTTGACAAGTAAATGAGAAAACAATACTTAGTGACATTTCAGAATTTCAACAAAAAGCTAAAATTTACTTTCACAGTTTAAGGCATTTGTAGAGCAGAGCATAGATGTACACGATTGTTACCATAGTAAGCAGTGGACGCTATGTTAGCAGAGATTACAAGGTGGAGGGTTAGAGTGAGAAGTTTGAGTTGCAGTTTAAAAATCTGAAATATTGTCTTAGATTTCTTGAGTTTTCTATTACCCTCTTCTTCTCTTGGAATAACATTGAAAATTGATATCTTCTCATTTCTAGGCAGCTTATTTACTATCTGAAAGGCTAGAAACATGCTTCTTACTAAATGGCAATAAGTATGAAGTTATTAGTATAGTTACTAATACATTAATTATTCACATACCATATGCAAAACACTCTACCAGGCCATAATGATGTGATGTCAATCTATATAAGACAAAGTATCTGACATATGGGGCTTATTGTCTCTTTTGAGAAACTAGTTATAAAGATAAATTATAACAATATAAGGAAGCATTAAATAAGTACTTAATAAGTAGCACGGACAATCTTTGGGTGTGATGCCTGGGAACCCTTGTTGGGGCCTGAAAGAAGGGTAGGGCTTAGATAAGCCCACATCCTGAAGCAAAAAGATCATTTTAAGTAGAGTGTACCAAATAATCAAAATTGTAGAGCTACGACAACTCATATATTTAAGAATTGATATGTAGCCTTATACATATGAGATGGGAGTTTGTAAGAAGTAGTGTAAAATAGCTTTGGAAAGATAAGCTGGGACTAGACTGGGGAAGGATCTAAATGCCAGATCAAGAAATCATGGCTTATTGAAAAATTTTTGATCAGTAATAGGTCAGGGGTACTGTCAAAGATGAACAAAGAGGTATTATAATAAAAATAGTATCCTGTAGGATTAGGCTGGTCTGTGAAGGAGACATGGTGAAACCAGTACATGTGCTGTGTTACATGATAGTCATCATGGAGGTGATAGCACAGATACTACAAATTCCAAGTGCTTTACCTGAATCACCACAGACTATTCTCCTGAGTTCCACAAAGGTCCAGGTATATAGCACCAGGACCAGAACCACTGCTTTTAAGACTCTCAAAGTAAGCATGGGACCATGTCAGAATTCTCCTTACCTTCAAACATGATCCTGGTGATGACATTAGAAGAATGCCAAGCAAGTACATTTAATGGAAAGAAGCAAATTTTAAGAAAAGAATCAAAAATACTCTGGGTGGTCAGAATGTTTAAAGCATATGCATTTAATTATTAGGATTGAGAGAAGTAGTTAGAAAACTGTGATGAGTAACATTCTCCAATTAGCTGAGGATGCAGGTAGCTGTGTTTGACACCAAGAATCACATTGTTTCATGAACTCTTACTTATTTACAATCCACGTATACTGGATTCAGGTTTAAAATATCATCAGAAAGCATTGTGCTGTATCTAATTGCCAGTATCTACATGTGGATACTCATTCGTAGGAAACCCTGAAAAATTCTTTAAAATTATTATTTATGGCTTGTTTCCTGCTATGGAAATTATTTTTCTAATTTTAAACATAGCATTTTTTTTTCTGTTAATACATGCAAAAATCTATGCAAAGCCGCTTCTATATATAAAACCCCAAAAGTTATCCTGGTAACATGAAAATCAGTGAAAGCAAATAATATTGTTCAAGATACAAGAAAGAACAACTGAGAAAGTATGATCTTGAGAAGACAAGCAAAATTACAAATGCACTTTAAGAGGTCAAATGAATGTCGCATTCTTAGGAATACAGCACAGAAGAGAAAGAATTTGTATCTACCCACTGTAAACTTCCAAGATTCTTTCCTATAGGTGGAGGATCAACTATATATTAATGCCTCTACTTTATTCTGGAATCTTCAAGTACAGGTAACTTTGGAATTCGGCTGATTAAATATAAATTATGATTATACATCATAATTTAATTTGACACCATAGTTAGTGTTAATTCCAGCTCTTGGTTCTTGTCATTACTTATTCAAGGAAAGATTTTGGAAAGTATTTCTGTGAATATGAAAACATTACAATCATTGCTCTAAAAACAGATGAAGAAATGTCAATGGCATTTGGCTTTCTAAAACCTAGAGTTTTAAAAACAAAATGTGTTTCTTCTGATTATGTGAATTGACTAAAGATTTAATATAAAATGTTTAAAGTTCATTTCTATTATATTTTTCATTATTTCTTGCCTGAAAACAGGTTTCTCAGGTCCATATTTAAACAAAAGTATTATTTTACTTTTCTAAGTCTTATCCCCACAGCCTTCTTATTCCAGATAAATGTTTTATATTACCCCCACTAGTCTACACTTTCTGAAGCCTGAGCATTGCTGCAAAATTGCATTTTTTATTTGCATATCTCTCTTCATTTAAATTAATACTCCAGATTACACCTTTGAAAAAGCTTTTCCTAATTAACTCCATCCCCTTTTCACCCTCACAGTGATGTATCTATTACTTCTTTATATATATGAAAAGCAATAATATCTTGGTCAGTTGCTTTTTTATTAAGGGAAAAGGAATACATTCTGCTCAAAAATTCACTGTTTCTGCTTAAAAATACATATTAATTGCCAACTAGAGAAGAACATCTGTATGTAGAATGCAAAGAATTTTGTTTTAAGGTGATCCTTGTAATGTTCTGAAAAGTAAGAAAGGAAAAGGGAGGGAAAGAAAGATGGAAGAAAGAAAAGAAAAGAAGGAAGTAAAGAAGGGAGGGAGAGAAAGGAAAGAAAAGAAAGGAGAAAAAAAGGAATGAATTTAATAAGGAAGTCTCCATGCTATGTTAAAGTTCATTAAACCTCCAGCTTCAAAAGTCTCAATTTTTTTTCAACTTCTAAAGTTAGGATTCATCCAACTATGTGTGGGATATAAGTTTGGCAAAATGAGTCTTCTCTCCTCTCTTTCACATACTTTCTAGCAGATGCTAGAGGCAGAATTTTCTCAGCTGGTTACAATAATGAAAGATCAAGTTCTCACTGACTTTATAGTTTTCAATGTACTGAAATCTCTTCAGGCAGCTTTTCCTGCTGTTTTCTCACTTTCCTGTTTGTTCCTTCCCCACAGGTATCTTTTCCCATCTTCTGAATGTTCCTTTTCCTAAGAGCTTTGAAAAGTGATCTGCATTAACTCTAGGGGCTTAGTTAGCAAAGAACAGGTTAGCTATTTCCAAAGATGTTACTGCCATTAAATTACTCACCTGAAGCCTCCATTTCATTATTTTTAAAAGCACATTGATGTGGATTTCTAATCAGCATGAAGGCACAGAGGTGCTGATGATATTGATGGCTTGGAGACATTTAAGGAACACTGAGATGTCCTCTTCAATAGCTCCCCACCATTACTGTCAGTCACCACCACACCTACATGGGCAGCTTGTCCCCAGTACTGTCACTATCATTTTCCCAAAGTCAGAAAGTACGACTTAATAGCATCTGTGTTTGCCTCCAGGGATTAATTTTTTCTTTTTTAGTTGACACATAATAATCATATACATTTATAGGATACAGAGTGATATTTTGATACATGTATTCAATGCGTAATGATCAAAGCAGAGTAATTAGCATATCCATCACCTCAAACATTTATCATTTCTTTGTGCTGGAGACATTCAAAAATCCTCTCTTCTAACTATTTAAAAATATACAATATATTATTATAAACTACAGTCCTTCTATGGTGCTACAGAATAATAGCATTTATGCCTCCTATTTAGTTGTAATTTTGTATCAGTTAAGGAAGTGGGGCCTCATGGGGGCTGTTCGGGTCATGGGGGCAGATCCCTCATGAATGGCTTGGTTCCCTCCCTGCAATAATGAGTGAGCTCTTCCTTTATTAGCTCACAGGAGTACTGGTTGTTTAAAAGAGTGTGCACACACACACACACACACCCCTTCTCTTGCTCCTTCTTTTGCCATGTGACATGCCTGCTCACCCTTCAGTTTCCACCTTGATTAGAAGCTCCCTGAAGCCCTGACTAGATGCAGATGCTGGCACTATGCTTCTTGTACAGTCAGCAGAACCATGAGCCAAAAAAAATCCTGCTTTTCTTTATAATTTACCCAGCCTCGGGTATTTCCTTTATAGTAACCCAAAATGGAATAAACCACCTCCCATACTTCCTACCCTTCCCATCCCCTAATAATTACAACTTTTCTCTCTTCTTCCATGAACTTAATTTTTTTTGAAATCTCTCACATATGAGTGAGATCATGGGATATTTGTCTTTCTGTGCCTGACTCATTTCATTTAACATAATATTCTGCAGGCTCATCCATGTTGCCACAAATAACCATGAAAGATTTCATTTATTTTTATGGCTGAATTATATTTTATTGTGTATATATACCATATTTTCTTTATCCATTCATCTGTTGGAGGACATTCGGGATGATTCTATATCTTCGCTATTGTGAATGGTGCTGCAATAAACATTGAGGTGTAGATATATCTTCAATATACTGATTCCCTTTCCTTTGGATAAATACTAAGTAGTGGGATTATTGGATCATATGATAGTTTTACCTTTAGTTTTTTGAGGAACCCCTATACTCTTTTCCATAATGGCTGTATTTATTTACATTCACACCAACAGTGTATAACTGTTCCCTCTTCTCTGAATTCTCATCAGCTTTTGTTATTGTTTGTCTTTTTGATGGTAGCCATTTTAACTGGGATGAGGTGATATCTAATTGTGGTTTTTATTTGCATTTTCCTGATGATTAGTGATGTTGAGCATAATTTTCATATATTTGTTGAATCCTTTGCTCATTTTTAAGTAGGATTATATGGCTTTTTGGTGTTGAATTATTTAAGTTTCTTATGTATTCTGTATAGTAGTTCCTTTTTGGAAAAATAGTTTGCAAATATTTTTTTCCCATTCTACTGGTTGTCTCTTTACTTCTTTGACTGTTTCCTTTGCTGTGGGGAAGATTTGATTGATATAGTCCAAAATGTCTACTTTTGTTTTTGTCATTTGTGCTTTTGAAGTCTTACTCATAACATTTTTGTCTTGATCAATGCCTTCAAGCATTTCCATTATGTTTTCTTCTAGTAATTTTATAGTTTTAAATGTTACATTTCAGTCTTTAATCCATTTCTAGTTGATTTTTGTATGTGGTGAGAGATAAGGGTCTAGTTTACTTCTTTTGCATATGAATATCCATTTTCCCCAGCACCATTTATTGAAGAGGCTATCCTTTCTCCAATATATGTTCTTGATGCCTTTGGCAAAAATCTGTTGGCTATAAATATGTGAGTTTATTTCTGAGCTCTCTATTCTGTTTCATTGGTCTATGTATCTGTTATTATACCAATACTATGCTGTTTTGGTTACTATAGATTTGTATTATATTTTGAACTCAGGTAGTATGATGCTTCCAGTTTTGTTCTTTTTGCTCAAGGATTGCTTTGGCTACTGGCAATCTTTTGTGTTGCCATACAAATTTTAGGATTTTTTTTTCTAATTTTGTGAAGAATGTCATTGATATTTTGATAGGGATTGCATTGAATCTATAGACTGCTTTGGGTAGTATAGTCATTATAACCATAATAATTCTTTCCATTCATGAGCATGGGATGTCTTTCTATTTTTTTTGTGTCCTCTTCAGTCTTTTCACTTGCTACTCATATGTTCAGGTTTTCTGATTCTTCCTAGTTAAATCTTGGTAAGTTATATGTGTCCCCAAATTTATCTACTTCCTCTAGGTTAGGTTTGCCAATTTGTTGGTATACAGTTGTTCATAATAGTCTCTAATGATCCTTTATATTTCTGTGGTATCAACTGTAATGTCTCCTTTTTCATTTCCAATCTTATTTATTTGTATCTTCTAATTTTTTTCTTAGGCTTGGTAATGGTTTGTTGATTTTGTTTTTCTTTTCAAAAAACCAACTTTTAGTTTGGTTGATCTTTTGTATTTTTTTTATTATTATTATTTGGGTCTGCTCTGATCTTTATTATTTTGTTCCTTCTACTGATTTTGGGTTTGGGTTTTCTTGCTTTTCTAGCTCCTGGAGGTGCATTGTTAAGTTGTTTATTTGAAATATTTCTACTTTTTTGATATAAGTATTTAGTGCTATAAACTTCCCTCTCAGAACTACTTTTGCCGTAATCCATAGATTTTGGCACATTGTGTTTCTATTTTCATTTGCTTCAAGAAAATTTTAATTTCTTCTTAATTTCTTCATTGACCCATTGGTCATGTTGAGCATGTTGTTTAAGTTCCATGTATTCGTATAGTTTACAAAATTTCTTTTCGTACTGATTTCTAGTGTTATTCCATTGTGGAATGAAAAGATACTTGACATAATTTCTATTTTTTCAAACTTGTAGATACTTGTGTTGTGGCCTAACATTTGGTCTATCCTGGAGAATGTTCAATGTAAAATAAAAAATACAATCAAGAGCTTAAATAAATAATTTCTGAACTTGAAGACAAGTCTTTTGAAATAACAGTCAGACAAAAAAAAAATGAAGAAATCCTATGTGACATAAAAGATACAATTCAGCAAGCAAATATTAGTAGTTGGGGAATTCCAGAAGGAGGACATATGGGGAAGAATGTGTATGCTGCTGCTGTTAGATGAAAATGTTCTCTAATTATCTGTTAGGTCCATTTGGTATATAGTTCAGGTCTAGTCTGATGTTTCTTTCTTGGTTTTCTGTCTGTATGATATGCCCAATGCTGAATGTGGGGTGCTTCAGTCCCCAGCTACTATTGTATTGGGTCTCTCTCTCTCTCTCTTTTGCTCTAGTAATATTTGCTTTACATATCTGGATGCTCCAGTGTTGGTTGTATACATATTTAGAATTATTATATCTTCTTGCTAAATTTATTTATCACTAAATAATGACCTTCTTTTTGTCTTTTTATGTTTTTTTTAATTTAAAGTTTATTTTGTCTTATGTAGCTATAGCTGCTCCTGCACATTTTGGTTTCTATTTGCATGGCATATCTCTTTCTGTACCCTGTCCCTTTCTGTGCCTTTACAAGTGAAATGAGTTTCTTGTAGGCAGCATATAGTTAGGTCTTGCCAGTATTTTTTAATTGGGAAATCAAAATCATTTATATTCAAGGCTGTTATTGATAGATGCGGAATTGCTCTTGTCATTTTGTTAATTGTTTTCTGTTTGTTTTTCATATCAATTGCTCCTTTCTTCTTCTGTTATTTATCTTTGCAATTTGGTTGTTTTCTATAATGATAATAGTTAATTGTTTTCTCTTTCTCATTTGTGTATCTGCTGTAACAGTTAGTTTTATACTTTTGTGTGTTTTTGTGATGGCAGATATTGTCCTTTTGCTTCCAGATATATAACTCCCCTAATCATTTCTTGTATGGCTTGTCTAATGGTGATGAGTTCTCTCAGCTTTTACTTATTTGGTAAATATCTTATTTTATCTTCATTTCTGAAGAATAGCTTGGCAGGGCATAATAATATTCTTGGCTTTTTTTTTTTTTTAACTTTCAGTACTTTGAACATATCATCCATTCTCTCCTGGCTTGTAAATTTCTTGTTAAAAAGATCTGCTGTTAGTATGATAAAGATTCCCTTATATGTGATTTGACACTTTTTTCTTGTTATTCTTAGAATTCCCTCTTTGTTTTCAACTTTTGAGAGTTTGACTATAATGTGCCTCAGAGAGGACATTTTTGAATTGACTTTATTTGAGGATCCTGAAGCTTCCTGAATCTGGATGTCTAAATCTCTTTCAAGACTTGGGAAATTTTTAGCTATTATTTCATTAAGTAGTTTTTCTATGCCTTTCCCCATATGTCCTCCTTCTGGAATTCCCCAACTACTAATATTTGCTTGCTGAATTGTATCTTTTATGTCACATAGGATTTCTTCATTTTTTTTTGTCTGTTATTTCAAAAGACTTGTCTTCAAGTTCAGAAATTATTTATTTAAGCTCTTGATTGTGTTTTTTATTTTATTCATTTAATTATTCAGTTCCAATATTTCTATTTTGTTCTTTTTTATGATATCTATCTCTGTTGAATTTCTCATTCAGATCATTAATTTTTTTTCTGATTTTGTTGAATTGTCTATCTATATTCTCAAGTACCTCACTGAGTTTACATAAGATTATTATTATGTCTGTGAGTGCCTCAGTGGCTTAAGCTATGGTTGTTTGTAGATGTTGTGAGGTAACTTTGCAAGGGACATGGAGGCTGGACAGGCTGGTCCTTGGGGTCCCTTAGGGCATGAACAGTGGCTCTGCTACTGGGGAGAGTTGAGTCACTGATGGTGGAGGTAAAGGACTCTGGGTGGGCTGGTCCTTAGACTATTGGGTGATGTGCATGGGTGCTGTGCTCTACAGATTTTAACTTATCCACACAATTGAATTGGGAACCTGATCTCTCATTTTGATTCATAGTTCAAAGTATTTCTTGGTTAATTTGTTATCAGAGATACTAATGAAGTTTTATGACCTTTTTTGTTGTTGTTCATTTCATTCTCTGGAAAAGAATATTTTATGGGAAAAGTGACCACAAAAAGAATAGCAAGATAAAAATCCACCAAGTATTAATGTAATTGATGATGAACTCATAGTAATTTTTTCAGTTATTAAAATGGCTGTAATTGGAGAATGAAATGCTTAGTAAATTTCTCTGTAAAATCTCTATAAATATATTCATTTTGAAAATTACAAGTCTATCTCCTAGTTAATTATAAATTCTGTGACTTATTAACTTGAGGCAATGTGAACTGTAAAAAATAAATAAAATAAAATTTATGCCTTTATTACCTAGTATATACTACAACATTTGGAGGTGGGGATTACTATCCTTATGTAACAATATCAAAAATAAGAATGAGAGTGCGTATATAACTACATCAAGTCATTTTTTATTCAGGATGAAATTAGATTTCAAATCAATTTTTGTCTCACTTCCCACTATACCTTATTGTCTTTCAAGGGAATTCTCTTGGCCACTCCGTCAATCATTGCCAAACTGCCATATTCAGTGCTCTGTAGGGTTTATTTTCAGAGGATGAACTAGCACAAGAAACGATGGACACATAATTTACACAATCAATTTCAAAATTTTCAAATGGTCTTTAGAAACCTACACAGCACTATAAAAGATCTTGACATGTCCTCTTAGATAGTTTGCCAATTCTAATCCAAGATTCATCGTACTCTGCATTTACAGTAGAGTTAAATTTGTCATGCATTTAAATGAAGAAGCATTTAAAGGTATTTTAGTTGTACTTTATTCTCATGAGAGAAATTTTTTTAAGTGGTAAGATTTGTCTCTTGTCTTATTTTATCCTGGCAAGTACATAGATCAATACCGCTTAGAATTTGTAGAGACAAATATAAATAAACCTCTAAGTCTAAATAAAACACCTTTAAGTATATGTACCTATTTCATTTGGAATGCTTCCAAAGAGCTCTTTGCAGCCTTTATAACACATAAGGCTACTGATGGAAAAGCTCACTGTCCAAAACAAAACATTAAGAAACAAAGAAAACTGCTCATTATCAATTTTAAGAAACACTTAGCTCCTTTAAGAAGAGAAGATATTCTTCCCAGAAGGGTAAGGAAACATAATATTACAAGTTGAGGGGAAAGAAATAAATGTTTCAATCATTTTGTTGCAGTGGCAGAAAGACGAGGAGAAAAATTGGGGTGGTGGACAAGACGGTAACTCATTCTATTAGGTTACTAAGTATGAAGTGTCCAATTTCCTTAAGTACTAAGTTTGACAGTTGATATCTCTGACATTTCATTTTGACACTCCTTGATTTATTTTTATTATGAAGGTACATCCTCAGTCTTTCAAATGCACATTTTGGCTTATGATTATCTTTCATGATTTTTTTGGAGCAATTTTTGTGAAAGCATGGATAAGTCAAAAATTCGTGCTATTTTTAAATATGAGTTCCGTCATGGAACCAATGCAGTGTAGGCAGCTTGAAATATCAACAAAGTGTTTGGAAGGATGTGGCTCATGAACACACAGTACATTGATGGGTTTGAGAAGTTTCATTCTGGTGATTTCAATCTTGAAAATGAGCCACATGGGCAACCTGAGACCAAGGTGGACAATGATGAACTTAAAGCTGTAGTGGAAGGGAATCCATCTCAACCTATGCATGAATTAGCAGCAAGGTTTGATGTTACTATTCCAACAATATTGGACTAGTTGAAACAACTTGGCAAGGTTAAGAACCTGGATAGGCAGTTTCTGCATGAATTAAATGAGCGTCAGGAGAAAAATCGTCTCAAAAAGCTTGCCTTTCTTTGCTGTCATGACATAAATGCAAACCATTTCCACACCATATTGTTACATGTGATGAAAAATGGATTCTTTTTGACAATCATAAACATTCAGCACAATGTTTGGATAAAGATGAAGTGCCAAAACACAGCCCAACACCAAATATTCATCAAAAAAAGCTAATGGTGTCTGTTGCCTAGTCCAGTGCTGGTATTATCCACTACAGCTTCATGAAACCTGGTCAATCAATTATAGCAGATGTCTACTGCAACCAATTGGATGAAATAATGAGGGTGATTATGATTAAGCAGCTGAGATTGGTCAACAGAGACAGGCCAAGCCTCTTACAAGACAACACTCAACCACATGTCACACAAACAATGCTGCTCAAACTACAGAGGCAGGATATATAAACTCTCTGTCATCCACTATATTCACCAGACTTTGCACCAACTGACTACCACTTCTTACAGGCTTTGGACCACTTTTGCAAGAAAAAATATTCAATTCTCAACAAACTGTGGAAAATGCCTTTCATGATTTCATTTCCACTTGTTCTCCAGGCTTCTTTGCTGCTGACATAAACAAACTATCATTAAGATGGCAAAACTGTGATGACAGTTTAGGCACATACTTTGATTAATTGTACTGTTTCTTGTTTGACATATAATAAGCTAAACTTTTGATTTGAAATTAGACATTTCATATTTAACGAAATAAATAGTAATGGTGCTGATATTTTAGGAGCATTAGCCACAACTAAATCCTTATTTAAAAGATACACTTCCTTCCAACTCTTTTTATCTTCATTATCTCTACACAAAGGCATCATCATCTATCAACATATTAAATATTTTTCCTACTTATTGATGATTCTCTCACTGAGAGTATAAAAAGGCCCTTGATAAGTTTTATGAAAAGGAACTGCTTAATAATTTTCCTTAAAATAGTTGTTCATAGCAATAAGCAAAACAGCCACTTGATTTTACAGTATATCTGTGTTATCATGTCCAATATAAAATTGGAAATAATGTAAAGAAAAATATTGCGGTATGATTTTAAGTTATAGGTAGATTTTGCTAAGCTACCTCAATGAAGGAATAATAAAGTAACTACCTATATTCCTGCAGTGGACGTGAAGAGTTGTGAGATACCTAATCATACATTTAAGGCATTTTTTTCCAGTTCTCTAATCAGACTCTTTGGGGGTTTTCATTTAAAAACAGACACTAATTAAATTGCATTTTGACTCTTTGTACAGGATGATTGTGAGATATAAAAATCATGTTATTTGAGGAACTTTGATAGAATTTTGATTGGATTATCTGGAGAAGGAAACAATAAGAAAGATTCTCATAATTGCCTTCAAATATTTAAAGAGGTATCAAAAGTCAGAGGGTTCAGAGTCATTCTTTGTAGTTAACTCCCGGGAGTTAGGCAAAGATTCAAACTGGATAAATTACCTAGAAGGTAAGGTAGATAAGCCCTCAAGGTTTAGAGGTGTCCCTGATAGATCGGGTGATATGTTGAATAGTGAATTCCCATAGCTAGTGGTCTTCAAGCAAAGGTTGGATGGTCTTATAAGAGAGAGGGCTATACTCAAAGACTTGTATAATATTTTCCTTCAAAATCATTCTATGATTATAAGAGTGGGACTAACAATCACAATTATATGATTTTCTGTTGCCTAGATTTATTCAGTACCACTTAAATAGACAGGGAAATGTAAACTTCTGAGGATGTTAGCTTATCTATTTCATACAAAATAACAGAAAAATACACTATAATTTGAAGTCTATAAATGAGTAGTTTATTCCCAATTGTTAGTAATCTGCCTCCATTGACAACTACTCATTTTAGCTCTTAAACACTGCACTATGCTGTATTTGACAATGATTACATATAAATTCTCAGCATCAGGGCACTTTGAGAATCTCTTTTAAGTATCAAAATTACTTAAACACTCTTGTGAAAAGGAGCAGTTTTAATAACTTTTCACCAATCAGTGATTGTTCACAGCTAGAAGCAAGGGAATGACTTGAATGTACATGATGAATCTGAAAGGATTCCTATACAAAATTCAAGAAATTTATGAATTTAATGTGGTTAAAAAAATTTAAAAGTTTACTTACAGTTATAGAATATGGCTACATTATTTTGAGTAACTTTGCATTTTAACAAATTCAGCCACCAAAGAACTGAAACTTATTGTAGATCCTAAGGCTAAGTTCAAACCTGACATGTCTGACTTTTTTCACTCTAAAATGCAGTAATTAATTTTCTCTGGTGCGACATTGTCACTTAGCATAGATTGAAGCTTTAGTTTTTATTAACTGTGTAATTTGATTTCTCTTTAGTTGAGTCCATTTTAATCATTCTCCATAAAGAAAGATGTATGAGGCTGTCTGAGATTACTGAGAACAAAAGGAAAGAATAAAAATATTTCATGTTTGGGAGATTTTGAAAGAGCTCATGTAATTCCTGACAATAACTTTTTATTTTCTAGTATAAATTATTCAGGTAATTATGTAATTTCTCTGTTCTGTTTGCCAGTGGAAATTAAGATAGTAGGGGAAATGAAATTAAGATAGGTGGGAAAATGAGAACACTATGAGTGAGAAGACTTGAGCTTATGACCACAGGCATATTCTCTATATTGCTTTCTTGTTCTGTGATATGGAGGAGATAATGGCCATCCTTTTCTAGGTAATTGAGTACCAGAGAAGTAAAATGGGAATTCTTACCTTTAATAGGATGAATTTAATCTTAGTGGTAAAGCTCTGAAGGATCTTAAAATAATCAGATTTCTGACAATTTGTAATGATTAACTATTTTCATCTAAAGAATCCTCCCTTTAACTGAGGATTAGCACACGGCAGAGAACCCTATAGCAAAAGACAGTATTGACATGATTTCATGGTGTTATTGTCCAAATCCTGTTCCCTAGCTACACCACTTTGTCACTTTGTCCACAGTCCTCCCCTCACCTCCCAATCCTGACCACCACCTAAGTGTATGGAGCATGCACTGGCCTGTATGTACTTCTAAATGCCAATATTGGCTTGTTTGCTTTACTCTAAACCATATCTCCAGCCTAACACCCAAGACTTTGCACCTGGAATTGTAACACCTGTGTGATACCTCTTCTTCTGCTAGTTTTGTTCCTGCCTGTAACTTCCTGACATCATGGTTTGGCTTCAAATGCTGGGCCTGATAGTCCTTCTCTACCCATGTAGTTTCCATGGCCCAGTGCACACCAGTATAGAACCTAGAGTCTAAGTTAATTCAATAACTAATTACTGGCATAAGTATCATGTGGATACGAGCAGTTATTTAGGACAGTTTATCAGCTGATGTTTATCAAGTCATTAAGATTTATGTACATATAATAAAGGCACTCTGTTTCTTCATAACTTGGTTTAACATTTCTTTTTGACTAAAATAAATCTCTGGAATGTGTATCTTTTTTATAATTTTTCATATTTGAAAAAGTTTTAGTGTATATTGGATTTAAACCATAGACACAGGGAGGCTAAAGCAATTGAATAAGAAATTTGTATTCAATTAGATTAATGACCACAAGTAGGAATAGTTTTACTTCTCTTAAGCTCCAAGGTACTTATTTTCTTCCTCAATGTAAACAGAAAACAATATTTCTCTTGTGCACATGAGTAAATTATTCCTCCTCAAGGGCCAAAATAAAAACAACAACAAAAAATTTTGATACACTAGATTTTTGGGGGCATAATTTAAGATGAAAAATAGGATGGAGTATAAATTTTGGGGGCTACAGGAGTCTGATAGAAATAATTTCAGAGCTTTCTAGAGGCAAAAGCTAAACTGCCTATCCTATCAGTGTCTGAGGAAAATACCTAAAATTGCACAACTTAGTTTTGGGGGCAGAAGTCTCTGAAAGTGGAAGGACTATTCTGGTTGACTTCTGTTCCCCTCCCCTCTGAAGGATAATTATATCCCTGGGGCTTGATTCTTAGACTTAATAGACCAGGAGAAAAGAAAAAGTACTTATTTCCCACTCTTCAGGTTTCTCAGAGATGAGAAAGTATTTCTATTTCATTCCTCCTCAGGGAAAAAGCTGGAGAAATATGCCTCCTGCTTCTCTCTTTCCCATCACTTAGCCCAATCACCTCCATGATGAGTGACAGCCGTGATGCATAAGTTTGGAAAAGGGACTGAGCATGCTCAGTTCAGCCATAACTTTTTCCTACCTAGAGCCAACTGGTCTGTAGAATGCACACACCCCATGTGGTGAAAACAGAGGCACATGCTATATCTTTTTTGTAAGTAATATTTGTATGGATATGTTCATAATTTTATATTATTATTTTTATAAAAATTTACAACTCAACTGAATTTATGCCTCGAAGCTGGATGATACCGAACAAGAGGCATGGAGAACAAGAGACCCAAAGAAGATATTAAAGGGAAGTCTGTAATAGTCAAAGGACCCACAATACCTAGTTCCCACTTTTGAAGAATGATAAATTTGAGGCCCCAAATCTCTGCTCAGTGGCTAATTGGATTGTGAATGTAAACCTTATACTAGAGAGATCAATTGGATTGTGAATGTAAACCTTATACTAGAAAGATCAACAGAACCAGTTAGATTTTCTCTTTTGTCCAGGTATAACATAGTAAATTCAGATAAAATAAGCTATTTATCACAAACATCCATCCACAAGTCATTAAGGTATTCTAAATACATCTCCATTTCTTGGAAACCTAAGGAGCCTAACTCTTTCATGAAAGGTACCTAAGATAATAGTTTTTCAACATGGTGAAGACTATCATTGTGATGGATGAAATGATAAATAAGACATGGTTATAGCCTCCAAAAACTTTAAAATCTGATATTCAGTCAAGCAACATGAGTAATTACATCATAAGGTAGAATGGATCTATAAGTCTAGAAAAGAATAAAAACAAACTTTTGAAGTTAGGATCTTATATGGTTGAGTGATCATGAAAGATTTAATAGGGGAGTTGATATTTTAACCAGACCTAAAAGAACAGAAAAGATTTAAGTAGGAAGAGATGTAAGAGAGAACTGTGGGCAAAGGTGTAAAAATGAACAAAGGAATTGAGAAAGCAAATACCTAGGAAATGGTGAGTAGCTCTGTGTAGCTACAGTGTTTTGTGTGTGTGTGTGTGTGATTGAATACATATGTGTGTGAATGAATGTGAGTGTGCATGTGACTGTGTGTTTATATGCACATGTGCACCCTGGGACAGTCCCTGTAGGTGAAATGGCAAGTGGGGTGTGCTGTAGGAAAGATGAGAATCATGGGGCACCAAAGCAGAAACAACTAAGACCACTGAGCACCTCAGGACCAGTGGGGTATCCTTTTGAGTATGAAACTCACAAGAACCCGGGGTTGAGTTTACACAATCTAGGAAGTTAGCTTGGGTGACTGAGGGAAGAGAAAGGTAACAGATTGGAAATTAAGGACTGTTGAAAACTCTATAGGCATCTCCTTTCACTCTCATTAGAATCCTTTGGAGAAAACATTCTTACACAGAATGAGAGAAAAACGAAGCTGAGCAATTAACTGGCATTATAAAGGGCAGGTAGAAGCTGAACTGAACTAATACTTGCCTTAGTCCAAAGCTTATGATCTTTCCCTAATGCTAGTCATTTTAAAATTGTAATTATTTGCATATTTTTGTGTGGATTTATCACCTTCTGTACTAGTTTTTTAATGTTTTCCTTGTAAGTTACTCACATTTATAATTTTATTAATTTAATTTATAAAAGGAAATTCTATCATTGTTTGATGTGCTGGTTATGCTCTTCTAATACAAATTTAAAATCTTGCATAACATGGCAGAAAAAGGGCCTCATTCTTCTCTGGAAGGGCTCTGGCTTGGCTTAGCTCATAATAAAATCACAGGGCTTGATGAGCAAAACGAAGTCTGTATTTAAGTCTCACTTACCTTTTTTGGCAGGTGCTTTGGGACAGAGCACAACTTGCACACCTGTATGTGGTGGCCCTGAATATACCTATCAAATTGAAACCAAACTCAAAGCTGCATCCTGTACCCAGTGACAACATCTGACTGGCTTTTGGAAATACTGCATTTCACAGAACAAAAGGAGCCCATCAGTTGTCTTGGTATCAGTGAATTCTTCTGGGCTATTACTGGTGTATGGGAAGCATTTAATAAGGCATGAGCTATTTCACAGAATGGATTTCCTGGATGTTTAATGCACATTTAAATGTGTGTTAAAAGATGGATTTACACCTATGGATAAGAGAATGCTGCTTCCTTGGTCCATGAATCTCTATTGTATAAAGTTGATGATAACAGCTTAGATATCACAGGAACTACCCTTTGATATGATTATATCATGTGTCTATGATTCATTTACTGCATATCTTGTCAGAAGTTTCAGAATTTCATCAACTCAAAGCTGATCTCAAGGCTCTAACAAACTCGGGGAAAGCTTTGTGAATGGGACTTTCACAAGTCCCATTTGCTCTACCCATTTTACTGGATTCTATTTATTAATAGCTCAGACCCTGGCAATTACTTCCTCTTGAAATATTGGCCCAAGAAGTAAAGATTCTGTTTTCTATTTTAAAGTGGTAATACAAATAAATTAAAACTGGACATAATTTGTTTTAAAAGAAACACAATGTGTTAGAGGAGACAGAGTAGGGGCTTTGGGATGAGATACCCTGTTTGAATTTGGCATTTGATGATTAATTGTATGACCTTACCCAAGTTAATTAATCTTACCATTCTCCTCTTTAAAACATGGATAATACTTCAATATTTTTCTCTGAGACCAAAAATATAATGCATCTGCTGTACAAAGTATGTGCTCATGAAGATCATTTCTCTCCTCCTTTCATAATAAATTTAAATTGTAAAATGTAAAATGTGAAGTGAGATAAGCTATTCAAGAATTTGAGAAATACTTTGATGCATCACTGGGGCTTATTTTTTAGAGGCGGAGCCTGGTGGCAGGTGTTTGGGTTATGGGGTGGATTCCTCATGAATGGCTTGGCACCATCTTCATGGTAATAAATGGGTTATCACTCTATTAGTTCACAAGAACTAATTGTTAAAAAAAGAGCCTGGCACCTCCCTCCCCTCTCTCTTGCTTACTTCCTCTTGCCATGTAATGCCTGCTCCCCTTTTCTTTCTGCCATGAGTGCAAGCTTCGTGAGGCCCTTACCACAAACAGACACTGCCACCATGCTCCTTGGACAGCCTGCAGAATGACAAGCCAAGTAACCTCTTTCCTTTATAAATTACCCAGCCTCAGATATTTCTGTATAGCAACACAAATGGACTAAGACAGAAATCTACTATTTATTATTATTGAACTAACCAGCTATATCCTACCCGCTCTCATTTTAAGCAAGTACCTCTCCCCAGATAAAAATGATACATAGGACTATGGTTTCTCATTTGTGAATCATGAGATCTAGCATTTTCCTTCCCTGGTCAGTGAGTTCACAGCAAGAGTGAAGAGTGGAGTCTCTTCTAGGTACCTCACTCTTCTACCCTGACAGTGAGGGTCACTTTATTTAAGAAAGTGACAAGTAGTCAAGTTTCCTATCCAACTGCAGTTGCCTGTGTGGTTTAAAAATTAGATTTTTAGAGAAAATATGTCCCAGGGAAAGAAAGAAATTATGCTCAAATATCACTTCACAATTTATGTTTAGATCCTTTGATGATTATATTTAGTGCTTAAGTGGAATAAAGGAAACTCCAGTGTCAGGAAGACAGAGGAGGCAAACGCAGATCAATATTGAGGAGGATGCTCAAGAAAATGACTTTTTCTTCCTACTTTATACTTTTGATACATGCATGATGCAGGCTAGGGATTTAGTTCTCTCAGTATAGAGCACAATAAACATAGAAAAACTAGATTCGAGAAGCTAGAATTGGAAATTTTAAGAAATTAGGGAACACATAAGCCACGTTAGTCTATTTAAAAGAACTAGTCAGAAAACACATGATGCATTTTATTTTTTATATGAACAACTTATAACCATTTGCTCACATGATATTTTCAGATTCAAACTTCTAATTTTAACAGGTACATTCTCAAATTTACAACAAACACATATCACAAATAGACTCGATCTTCTTAAGAACAACATGTTGCCAGAATTAAAAATCCTACTTTACAAAGTATAATTCTGTTTCCTGCTTTTGAAATAGTGCAGAAAAGAAATCATATTCTGGTCATAATATGTAAATCTTACTTACATTTGGGATTTTGAAAAAATAAAGGTGTGCCTATGAGAAGATCTTTTGCCAAATTCACATCCTTTCACTTGAAACTGTCCCATCTTCTCATCATAGGATAAGAAAACTGGTATTCAAGCATTACAACTGAGCTCACTATCCACCCCTTTAATTGATATAATCCTTAGAACCTTACAGCCACAAACAACCTTAGAAATTATAATATCTCCTGGTATATAGCAGAACCAGATGGAGGCCCCCAATCTCCTGAATTTTATTCCAAAGCTCCTTTTTTACTCTTATTCTTCTGGAGGAGACAAATCATGCACTCTTATCCTTTATCATTTAAACAAAACGCCTCCCTTTTTCTTCCATTCTTCAACATCTGGAATTTGCTATTTGTCATGCTAATTACTCCAGATCCTTTAGACTGATGTCTTCCCTTCTTAAAGGAGAATTGTTTTCTTCTTAACAGAATGTAACTGGGCATGGGTTATTAACTTTCTGACATCCCTTTTTCTTTCTTCTGATAACAGGAATACTACTTTTGTTTGGGGAACCACCTTTTTACATGATGTTAAGTTGACCAATCACAGTACATCAGCCTCCTAAACACAGAGATTTGTAAAAGGGAAAGGCCCTATATCAAGTAGGGCCAATTGGAGTTCATTTCTGGGGACTGGAATGAACTTCAGAAGAGAGAGGGTCTCTCTTTTTGAGACTGAGTGTACTAAAGACTGCAGAAACCTGCAAAGGTCTATTTCTGTCTTTCCTACTGCATCAGGGGGCATCTGAGAGTGAAGCTATACACAGAGGAAAAAACCAGAAAAACAATGAAAAGAAGGAAAAACAAAGTGCTGATAGTTGCACATTATTTGTGTCCTTGAATTCTGCTGAATCTGAATTTAACATTACCTCCTTAGACTTTCCAGTAGACTATCCAAGCTATGCTCACAATGTAGCTTGAATTGGGTTCCCATTACCTGGATCTAGAGTTTTAATATAATTTTATTATTGACTTGCAGCCTCAAATTTTATACAGCTAATTGTACTTGTTATTACACATGGTCATAATTCTCCGCATGTTTAAGATGCGAGGACCTATAGCTTTTCTTTTGTGTTTGATTTTCTACTTATATTTTTAAGTTAAATACTGTGTGTTGTGGCCAAAGGAGTTAATTTTAGTCTCCTACTGATAAGCCACACATACTTAGCACGCTTCCTCATCTCACAATTGAATGTTCCTCCTTTTTACAAATGAAATATCCATCCTAGTCTGTCTTTCACAGCCCAATCATGCATGCCTAGCTAAAGAACAGTTCTAAAGGGAATGATTCACTGAAAATATATTTAAGATAAAATGGCCAAGAGTTGAAGGGCAATAAATATCGCCATGGGTTGAATGGTACCCTCCCCAAATATATGCATGACTGAAGCCCCCAAAACTATGCTTGTGATCTTATTTTGAAAAGGGTCTTTGCAGACTTAATTAAGTTACGGATCCTAAGATGAGACCATCCTGGATTATTCAGGTAGTTTCTATATCCAGTGGTAAATGCCCTATAAAAGCCTGAAGACAACATAGATATAAGAGAAGACTATGAGGAGAGGGAGACAGAGATTGGAATCATGTCAGTATTGGAGGAATGCCTGAGCCATAAGAGCTGGAATAGGCAAGGAAGGATTCTTCCCCAGAGCCCCTGGAGGGAGTGTATCCCTGCTCATATCTTGCTTTTGGATTTTTGAAATCCAAAACTGTGAAATAATACGTTTATATAATTTTAAGCCACAAAGTTTGTGGTAATTTTTTTACAGCAGACATGGGAAACCAATAGAGCATTATAAAACATAAATGTGAAAATCAATCATTTGCATTCAGAACCAATAAATGTATAGGTTGTTATTGTCACTGAGGTTTCTAGATGGGGACATAGCCCTGGCCTGCTTTTGGAGAGAACTGGCTCTATAGCAAGAGGAGGGAAGGGAAAGTAGATACAAAGCAGCGCGGAAAAGATGTACCTTCAGCCACAGGGTTGGGAGAGGTTTTCAAAGTTAAGCAATGTTTTGTTTAGGGATTTTATTTTTAAATTTCTCAAATTCTTCCTTAGGAGAGAAACATTTTCCTTCAATCAAACTGGTAATCTGTTCTTGGAGGCAGTAATATATAGTAGAAGGTATATGAACCCTATAATCAGACAGGTATGGGTATAGATTAGAGCTTCAGCCCGGCTCAGGGATGTTGAACAGTTCCCGACTGAATATGACACGTCTGGTCAGATTCTGAGAAAGAAACCCTAGTTCTGGATACAAATGTGAGAATATTGGGTCTTGACTTACTGATTTATCTTTTGACTTTGAAGGGACATCTAGACTTAGAATGGAGCCAACCAGAAAAATTGAAGCTGAGAGTGGGAGAGAAGTGAGACACTGATCACATGATTGAAGATTTTGAATTCAGCTGTGCTGTATTCCCTAGTCTTTTCAGTTACAAAAGCCAATAAATTACATTTTGTTCAAGACAGTTAACCCAAAGAGTGTTGATATACCATGTAAAACACTTAATATGATACCTGAAATGTAGTAAATACTTTATAAATATTAGCATCCTATTAAGTTGAAATTCCATCAGTGTATTGCCAAAGAAATTGCCCTAGAGCAGTGGTTTTTCAACCTTGGCTGCACATTAGAATCACCTGAACAGCTTTTTAAACCTTCATTTGCCCCATAGCATTCCACGCCAATTAAATCAGAGTCTCTGGGAGTAAGAGTTGGGCCTATGTGCTTAAGTTCCCCAGGTGATTCTAATGTTCACCCAAAGCTGAGAACCACTAAACAGGGCTAGCTGTTAGGGCTAGCTCATAAACAGGATTTGTAGAGAGAAAAAAACAAAGAAGTCTTTTACTTTAAATAGCAACTCTAAGTATGGCCTATTTACTGTGTCAAGATTTTGAAGTTCTCTACCTCTGTGGATACTGCTTCTAATCTTATTTTTGTTTCCTTTGGCAAACTGTTGCAAGTTTTCTTTAGCTGGAGTTAAGAGAATATCTTTCAGCCTCTGTAGGCTATGCTCATATATTTTTATACTGTGAAACCCCTTCCAAGCTTTTGAGCTCATTATTTTATTAGGTACTAATAAATTTAACTTGACCATACACACTGCTAAAAAGCTTAGTGTTCCATATGAGGCAGGCCAACAGACAGTGTAATCTTTAAACCCTTCAGCTTAGTTTATAAAAGATATTAGTGTTGCATTAATAGCCAATGTTAAATTATGTGTAAATTATGGATTTATTAGGGCTCAGCTTCTGTTTCCCAGCCTCTATAAGCATATAACAGTGAAGGTCACTTTTGATAATCCCTGGAAACTCCTAAAAGAGTGGGAATTTGAAGTCAGCATGTGGCAAAAGAGTGAGTACTGGATTTGGAGTCACAACACGTCTTTTTAACACACTTTCATCTGTGTTGATCATTCTGAGCTTCAGTTTTTCTCATTTGTAAAATGTAACAAATAATGTTTCACCTGTAAATCCTACAGAAACATAAACTACAATTATTTGCATAGATAGGGTTTGTACACCAAATTAAAGATAAAAATGTGTTAGAAATTTTTCAAAAATAGGATTAGCCTATATGTGAATTTTACCTGAATGATTGGAAGAATAAAGATAGTTCAATAAACAATAAAGTAATACTTATCTTAAAAGAATGGCTCATGGATCAGAGAAAAATTGGAAAGCTGTGGAATCATCTATGTCCATGATATTGCATATCTGTATCTGTTCTATGTCAGTCACATCAAAAGGAAAGGATTCTGATATTTGTAGGCTTCTATAATGAGCCCAACAGCTTTAAAATGTTATTTATTTGAGTACCTGACAGGTACCAGGCACTGTCTTATTTAATCCACACAACAAGCAGATGAGGAACCCAAGGCCCAAGGGTGTTAAGAAATGTAGGGCTATATAGCAAATAAATGGCAGAACTAAAATTGAAAATCAATTCTAGCTCCATAGCCATGTGTCCTCAGTGATATCACTGATTCCCAATTCTAGCAGAAAGACAGTTTTTTTTTTTTTTTACCTAAAAATAAATAGGAGACACTGATAATCATTACACATATTTCCTACTAGCTATTTTTCATATGGCAAGTTTAGAAGTACAATTCAATGAGGAAATGTGCTGGTGCAGATTCCTTATTCCCCTAGTCAAACCATCAAATTTTGGCTCATCATCTTAGCACCTCTGAGTAGTGCTGTCACTAGAGTGGCTTCATCAGAGAAATAGCCTCTATAAAAGGACAGGACTGTACAGACATGTATGCATTCTGGTTTTTGAGAACAAATACTTCTTTTAGAAATTTTGGGCCATTTTGTTGTCCTCAAGTGAAGTGGAATCACAAGGTCAAATAACAGAATACTTTAATATCTACTAAATTTGTTTTTGAGCCCATCTGTTAAAATCAAATATTTTATTATCTCATGGTTTTACTACAAAGATATTTGAGGCTTAGGAATGCGACATTATTTTTTTGCAAAACATAAAATTATTTCTTAGGATTATTTAAAACCATTTCTTTACCCATAATCCCCAAATAATCCTACTGGCATGCAAGGAGTATAGAAAAATAAGTTATTTGGTAGAAAACTTCCTTTTCCATTTTAAGAGGAATGGAACCATAATGATAACATGGCACAGTTTGAGGATATTTGCAAACCTAAGATGTATTTTTTTCCCTTGAGCTCACATACCTATTATGTCTCTTTGATTCTCAGGTAATGAATCAAAATTGAAAATAATTTGGTCTTCATGTTCTAATTATACAATGTAATTCTCTTCCTTAAATATGATGATTAATGTGGAAACCTTTCCAGGAACTTTTAGGAGGAGAAGAGGTTGGTTTTTTAAAACATTTTGTAGAAACCTCAGATATAGTGTCTTATTTTAAATTCATCCAAAAGAAATCAGTGTCTCATTTCAAAAACTCATTTACTCAGAAACACCTGGCTCTGAACATGATTAACATATCAACAATGTCAAAACAAACAATTGAGAAGAAATGACTTATGAATATAATATATGAATCTCTTTTCTCTCTGCCTCCTTCACATTTAGTGGGCCTACATTCTTGACATGTGAAAATCTCTAAACTATCTTTCCATTAACTGTGTTTTTGGTCCACATTTGTCAGTCTAAACATTAAAATAATCTATGAATTTGTTCCTCATAGCCACTGTGTTTCCCCTGCCAAACATCTTTGTCTTTTAGAACTGTAGCATACATTGTTCCTTTCAAAATTTAGATCCATCATTAAGATTTCAGATTTAATAGCTTTGTTCTTATTTGGAGAACAACCTTATAAAGTGAAATATACTGGTAGGAACTTCCACATATCTATTTATGGAAATAAGAAAGGAATTTGTAGGAAAATACAAGAAAGGAAATTTATTCTTTATGCAAATAATTCAAAATAAGATATTAATGACCTTACTACCAAGGTCATTAAATGAAAATTATTAAAGAATTAGTGATTTTAGAACAGGTGCTATTGCTGATATAAATTTGCAGAGAAATTGTGCTCTACTAATCACTACATTCATTATTTTGAATAAAATATTTGTTTTTGCATTCATTTGTGCAACTGCAAAAAACAAATGACTCATCATCTGCCTTTTTCACTACAAAAAGTTGTCTTAATTTAACCATTTCTTAAACAAGTCTAAGTATCCCTTAGAATTCTACCATTTGAATGTTTAGATCCAACTGGTTATTTAAATCATTCATATATAGTTATGAATATGAAAACTTTCAGACAAACCTATCTTTATTAACATGTTACCTCTATATGATTCTTCTAATACATGATACTTGAGTCATGGAGAGCTATCATAGTAACTATTTGTGTGATCAAGGCAAGGTTTTAGAATTCATAATCCCAGTCATGATTTTTATAAGCAGGGTATTTGTTTCATTCATCCAGCAAACAGATCAGATGTGAGTCCTTGCACTAAAGGAGTTGATAATTCAGCAAATAAGGCAGCTAACATGCTTAGGAAGTGCTGTATTATGAACTAGAACATAACAGGTACATAGGAAGATAAAACTCTGCTAAAGAGATTTACAAAGGAGGGAGATCATAGAAAGATTCAGTGTGGATATGATATTTAAGCTGGTTCTTGAGGGATATTTATTATAGAAATTCATTAAGCAGACATGAGAAAAAGAAAGAATGGTTTGAACAATACCATTGTCCTAGGCAAGCATGGCACATGTTTGGCTTATAAAGAGCAGTATGATTTGAATGGTGTTGATGAGTAAGAAAAATGTGTTAGTAGATTGAAAATTAATTTGGAACCAGATAAAAGAAGATCTTGAATCTATGAGGAAGAGATTTTTTTTTTAAGTCTCATTTTAAAATAAGTTCCAGTTGCTAAGTACTAATCATATACTAGGCACTAAGAGAGTTACTTTATTTGTAACATATCTGTCAATTTTTATAATGATTCCTTGAGGTAGATATTATTCTGCCTATTTAGTAAGTGAAAAAACTAATATTAAGATAAACACCTTGCTTAAGTTTATAAATCTGCCAGTGATAGATCCTGAACTCAAACCCAAGTTTGATTCGCTCCAAGGCTGTGTCCTTTCCATTACAGCACACTCTGGCACTTTATTCCTCAAAAATGAAGAGCTGTTGAACACTTCTGAGGAGGGCATATCATGACCAGAGCCATTCTTCTACACTCTTTAGGAAATAGCATAACCGCACGTATCTACCAAGAGGGACAGCTCTGCATAGCACTGTCAATGCTATGTAGGATGAAGAGCAAGGGGCTTAAATAAATGTAAGCATGTAATAAGAGTTGTTTTATCCAAAAAGATGGCAACAGAGAATAGGTTATAAAAGTAATAAGAATGTGCAGAAAATAGGACTTCTGTATTAAATACTTTAAATTAAAACATTAGAGATAGATTTCAGCTTCCCATATGGCCAAGTAAGCTACTGCCAGACCAATACTCTAGCAAACAACTACAAACTTTAGGCAAAAAAGGAAAAGCCCAGAGGCACTGTAAAGGAAACAAACACAGGCAGAACATGGAGGGAGCTGACACTTGGAAGAAGGGAAAGACATGCTGTATCTAGTATATAAAATTCTAATATTAATAAAAACCCACAGAGTTTCTGGCCAGAAGAACCAGAAGATAGAGTTCAGGGAAACCACGGGTGTTGAGAAGTAAGAGAGGAATACAGACAAAGAGATAGCCATAGAGGAAGATCCCCCAATTCTGTTTATAAGTCTGCCCACATCTCTGGCTGTCCTCTGAACTACACATGCACAGGGGAAAACTCCAAGCTGTAGAATTAAGAATTAAAGAACCAAATGGATATTTAAGCCCAAGGCATAGATTTTGATTTGCAGTTGATTCCAACCAAGTTGTCTACTAAAAACAGTGAACAAACAAATGAAAAGTCAACAGACTTCAGGGTAAAATAAAAGAATTCTGAGTATCCACAATATAAAAATTATAACATTGAGGTAAAATCCTTAATAAATTCTTATACAAAATTTCAAGAAAATATAATTTATTCTGAAGAGGAGAACAATCAATCAAAATCAATCCTGCAAAACCTCAAATTTTAGAATTAGGGCCGGGCGTGGTGGTCCATGGCTGTAATCCCAGCACTTTGAGAAGCTGAGAGGGGAGGATTGCTTGAGGCCAGAAGTATGAGATCAACTTGAGCAACTTAGTGAGACCCTGCCTCTATTTAAAAAGAAAAAAAATTTACAGAGTGTGGGGGCACATGCCGGTGGTACCAGCTATTCATGAGGCTGAGACAGAAGGATAGCTTGAGCCCAGGAGTTCGAGGTTGCAATAAGCTATCATGACACCCCTACACTCTAGCCTGGACAACAAAGCAAGAATCTGTCTCAAAAAAATAAATAAAAATAAAAATAGAATATAATAGAACCAGCAGACAGGATTTTAGAGCAGCTTTTATAACTATGCTTGCTAATGTAAATATGAAAATATGCTCAGAGGAAATGAAAAGATAGGAAATCTTAGCAGCGTAGTAGAAACCATTAAAAAAAGAACCAAATGGAAATTCTGGAATTATAAAATACTGTATCTGGAAAAAAATGCTCACTGGACATGTTTAATAGCAAATCGAAGATAGTAAACTAACAAGTCATTGAACATGAAAAGAGACAAATGAAAAGTATCAAATCTGAAGAACAGAAAGAATTAAATAGAAAATTGGTCAGATTCTTAAGAATCTGTGGGACAATATCAAAAGTTCTACTATCTATGTAATTGCAATCCTAAAAGAAGAGGAAAGAGAATGGGTCAGAAAAAAAAAAATGGGTCAAAAAAAAAAAAGACATAATGGCTGAAATTTTCCTGAATCTGGGGAAAAGATATAAATTTATAAATTCATTTAAATTTGAATTAAATTAACCATGCAGTAACTAAGATTTAGAACTAGCAGGCAGAGTTTTAGTCATTTTAATAAATATGAAGAGAACCATACCTAAGCACATCACATATTAGCTGCTAAAAGATGAAGATAAAGAGGAGATTTCTTATGGGAGACTGTATCAGAAACAATAGAGACAGAAGACAGTGGAATAATATTTTTAAAGTGCTAAAAGCAAAAGAATTATTAATCCAGAATTCTGTATCCAAATAAAAATCTCCTTCAAGAGTGAAGGTGAAATAAACATACATCCTGTACTATGTGAAATGTCAAAGAAAGTTTTTCAAGATGAAATAAAATTATACAAAAATGGAAACTCAGTTTTTCAGGAAGGAATTAAGAACATCAGAAATGATAAATACCTGACTAAACATAAAATTCTATGTTTTCCACTTACTTCCTTTAAACTGTTTATGACTTAAACTATTACATGCTAACTATTTTATAAAGGATCGCGAATGGGGTAATGGATCTTTATGATTGTAAGATACCAACATTTTATATTAAGTGGTACATTGTAAACTGTGAAAAGTAAAATAAATAAATATATAGACAGCGACAACTACAAAACTTAGTGCAAAAAGGTAGAAAGTAAAACTCCAATAGATAAATGAAATGGAATTTTGAAGCAATTCATTTAATCGATTCAATCTATTGAAAATGGATTGAAGATGCTGTGTTTAGCACCATGGAGTATACAATGGTGAGTGTGACATAGATGCTGCCTTCAAGGGGCTTTATAAAAAGGGGAAACCTTCAAGTTTTCTAAATTGAACAAACGATAACATGGTGTTATTCTTTACCATTTAGGAAATGGAACAAAGAAGAGAATTTGAAAGTAAATGTTAGATCAGCTATAGATAACCCGTCTGTGAGATTCTGAGCTATCTCTGTGACATCCTCTCAGATTTCCAGGAAGCCTTTAGAAAAGTGGGTTAGACTTCGAGGAGGTAGAACAGCTTGTGAGGAAAGCTTGGGGCTCTTTCATACCGACACTGTATAATAACTAAGCTAAGAATAGAGTGGGGAATGAATTAAGTTATTAGTTCAGCCTTGGGGAGTGTTTGTGTTCCAGAGATTGAAGTTTATGAAAGAGAGAAGGGACTAAGATGATATTCACACGCAGGATATTATTTTGTGAGTTTAGAAGATATTTTAGCATATAAACTAAAGGAGAAAGCCCACTAGAGATGAAGAGATTTAAGGTGTAAATAAACACAGTTGACTAATGAAATAGGTCCTGGAGATACAATAAAGGATACGGGTGGAAGGTTAATTTTTAAAAATAAGACAGGAGAAAAAATAGATAGGAAAAGACATAAACAAAGAAGTTCTGAGGTGTAGGATTAGAGAATTAATGTACTCATGCCGAAATGACCTTGATCTTTTTACTGGAATATGAATTGTGGTTACTTGTTTAAAATTACTATAGCGATGAAGTTGAAAGTCTCAAATGGCAGCGTGTGTGAATAAGTCCTATTTATTTAACATGTGTTTAATGGCATCTTCTATGTTTCAAGCAGTGTACTAAGCATTGGACAAAAGAGTGATGAGCAAAACAAAGCCTCTGCTTTCCAGAATCTTACATTCTTGTGAAGAATGAAAAAGTAAGAAATTAAATATTTATTATTTACTAATTCTGCTTGAAACCCTTATATACAGTGGGTCAGTATAGTTTGAAGCATACTCAACGTGCCTTCATGTTTAGACATCCTCCTATTCCTACATTAACTGATTTCTGCCCTATAAAACAAGATTATTCAGATTCTTTTGGTTGAATTTCTCTCCACATTTAGAAATAGATTGAGGAAGAGTGTCATATAAAGAAAAGGCAGCTTGATCAAAGTGAGAACTCACTGGATGGTGCTTTGATTACCTGCCTCATCCCCAAACCCGGCCCTCTGCTTTGAAGGACCAGACATTCCTGCCATCGATGGCTTCTCCTGACCTGAGTAGAGATTTATGTTAACCAAATGGCATATGAGAATAGGGTATGTATTTATTAATTTGCTATCAGAAACAATACCTACATAAACTAAAATAGTCACACTGGCATGATCTCCTCCCTGTGATCAAGCACATGGGAAGCCAAATCATAATCAGAAACCCATTTTAATTTTCTGCAAGAATTCACTGCGATAGGGATAGGAAATATTCAAAGTGCATATCTTCAGTGCACTTTCTCCCAGTAGCAGACATGCATGAAATGCTAGATGATAATCAGAAGGTAGCTTGGTGAGCAAGAAGTCAGAACAAGGAGAGTTGGATGAATGGAAGGTCTAATAGCATTGAAGCAAGATAACCTGATGCTATTCATCTCACAATGACCTTGTTATTGACATGGAAATACCTAATGTGCTCAGCCTCCCTTCCCACTGGACTATGCTTGCATGGACCCTGGTACTATTTGTGCACAAACTCTCCTGTTTCCATTCTTCTAAGGCTGATTAATTCTACTACTGTTCAACACATTGATGCTTTGGATATAGTGACATATTCAAAAAGTTACATTCCAGTCCTACTGGCATGAGAGTCACCTGCTCTTTTTTAGGTGACTTTGTATTTCTTGGCTCTTGAACATGTCGATTTGATAGTGTAATACCGAAAAGATTATCTTATTTCTCTTATTTTTGTAGTTGGCATTCCCCAAAGTCAGATGTTCCTCCAGACTCTCTCATGCAAATAATAGATAATAACCACATCAGAAATCATCATCAGGGATACATGGTTGGAAATGATTTGAAGCTGTATGTTTTTTAAGATTTCTGTAATACTTGCTTTTGGGTAATGTGATTATATCTTTCCTGAGCTTATTTTTAACTTTCAATTCATATATTCATAAAGCTTAAAAGTGACCTTAGAGATCGTTTGAGTCAATAGCTTCATTTTATAGGAGAAGAAAGTGCTGTTCCAGAGATTTTTAAGCCATGTAACATGTGAGTAGTACACAGTGGAAACTAAAGTTAGGGTCCACTGACTTTCAGTCTCCCCTAGTCTCTGCTGCTTTAAGGGCATAAGACTTCAAGAATTAGATTGCCATGTACAGTTCCCCCGTATTTTTCAGGCTGCTAACTCCATCTTTTGAGTATTTTTCTTTCTTTTTTAATACCATTACCATAGGGCAAGTGTATTAAAAGAAATATTAATAAATACAAGCTAAATTCACATAACTGCAAATTATGTCAATTTAATGTATTTAAGACAAATTGCTGTGGTATCGCAAATAATAAGAGAAGAAAACTTTCTCTTTTAATTAATGCAAGAAGCCATGGTACCTAATTCTGGATTTGTTTTTTCCTTTCCTTGTAGTTTTCAGATAAAACTGTGTTCCTATAACTAAGTCCTTCCAATCTAAAGACATAGACTGATTAAAATGAAACTCAGCACAAATTATGTAATCTAATCAAGGTACCTATACAGTATGGGGAGGTGTTGGATATTTAAAAATATAAATGACAATCTTCATATAAACTTTGAGAATGAACTGTAATTCTAAGTGAGAGGAAATTGAAAAGCCTATAGAAATACCCACTATTTGTTTCTTCAGCTGCAAGTGAGATTGAATTAAATGATGTCTATGCATATTGTAGAATATAAAGTTGACAAAAGAAACAATTTATCTTCCAAATGGTACTGACAGCAAAGGGCTCAAAATTCCCCCTATTTTAAGTCCTAGTCACATTATGGGTACCTCAGGAGATAATGGCAGGTCTGGTCTAGCTTACATGTACACCTCAAGGGGAGTCACACTTAAGCAATCTTAGCAAAGGCTCATTATATTATAAACACCTAGGGGAAGGGAGACCATAATTTCTTTCAGTATCTATCTATCTATCTATCTATCTATCTATCTATCTATCTATATCTTTCCTTATATATATATACACACACATATGCACACACACAGAGGACTGTTTTACTCTGTCCTACCTAATCTGTCAATAATTTAAAACAGTGTTCACCTCTTGTTTTAATACTACTTATTTTCTTAATTTCCTTTTCCAAGGTAAATGATTCCTATTCCTTCAATTAATATGTTAGCTATATTGCCAGCATTTAAACCTTGATGCTTTAATGTCACTAAAGAAGATGACCAAACTAGTAATAATAAAAATAACAAAGGAAAACTTACTTTTATAAAAGTAGAATTTGAATACTTAAATGAGCTGTTTCCACTTAAAAAATTAGAGTAAAAAGTCCACTTTGTTGAAATATTTCCAGCACAAAACAATGTTTTCTGAGTTTTTCTAAGTGGCCTTTCATTTAATTCAAATAAGAATTTTTTAGATTAAAGTCAGGCATTCAGTAGTGGGAAGGAAATTCTATGCCTTATTCTTATACTTATTAAAATGGGATAATGATGATGCATAAGGTTATAATAGAACTTGTTCTGAGTCAGCTTTTATGAATTATAAATATTCTATTGGTGGTCAAATATCTTCCTCGCAAAAAAGTCTTAAAATATACTGCATCAGAAGTGCAGTATGTCTACTTAGAATAATCCACTTAGAAGTGTAGAAATCCACTTAGAATTTTATTCATTTTTAAATTTTAAATTGGTGGTCAAATTTACTGATCTCACAGAAGTGAAGTAAGTGAAGTTGTTATCAGCTTCCTCTTTTGACATGAATCCAGACAAGTCAAGGTTGTGTTTGGGTGATAAGGACCTAAAGATATTCTTGTACTACAGAAAACTGGTGTCAAACACAAAAATATTATGAGCTTATAGAAAAGTGTATGATAATGTTGTGTATACAATTGGGAGAGTCAGGGTTTACTAATGGAAGTAGGGTGAAGTGGTAACCTATACCCATATTTTACTTTGTACAGACAATATCAATCTGGAAAAAATATTAGTTCACCATTTGCTATGACAAATACTAAGTCAAAACCACAGGAACATAGTATTCATTCCAATGCATATTTAATCTAAATGCAATGTGTGAAATGGTATGAGGATCAAGCTCCCATGCACATCCTTATTCATTCATTCATCAAATTGACATATTTTGAGTGTCTGTTACATGTGAGGCACTAGATCCCACAAGAATATGATTTTGTTTGGGCCCTTGAGTAGCCCACAACTTAGAAATATATGTAAGTAGATAGAATATTACATATTCTATCAATCAACAATTATAATATAGTGCATTGTTTTGGAAAGCAGGTGCCTGAAGGTGCTATGACTCTCTTTTGGCCTAGGGCTCAGGGCCAGCTTCACACAAAGGAGGGGACAGAAGAGGTAATGACAGCAGTTAACATGATGCTATGTTTACTGTATGGCTAGAATTCTCCAATGTACAGCATATCTGCCAATTCATATAAACCCCAGACCTACCATTTTAAGGTAGGTTACTATTATTATCTCTAATGCAAAAACAGGAAACTGAGGGACAAGTTCACAAAACTGCTATGGTATGGGACTACAGATAAAATTCCAGGCAGTTGGTCCCAGAATATGAGCTCTCAACCACTACTTCATCCTGTCTCCTTTCATTCCCTTTTGGAGATGAATTTTAAAAGATGAAAAAAGGAGTTTCCAGGTAGAGAAGAGCCTCATGCACATGGATATGGGAGCCTACGACTTCACAATGGGTGTGGTGTGTTCATGGAAAGGTAAAAACTGTGGGGCTTCTGGAGGCTGGGTGCTAGCTAGAGAGGAGGCAGTAGACAGGGGAGGACAGAGCAGGGGACACACGTTCATCATCCTCACTCGTTACTCCCATGCCCCTTTGCCAAGTTTTCCAAAGGCCTTTTTAAACTTCACATGTATCATGACTTCCACGGGGCCTACAACCGAATGAGTTTTAGAAATATTCTATTATACAATTTCGAACGTTTGGAGATGCTATGATTTCTCTTCATCTCAGATTCTTTCAAACTGTGCTATGAAACCATTCAAGGGTGAGTGATGAAAGGATAAAGTAAAACTGACTTTAGCCTCAAGCTTCATGATGATTATTTTGGGTGTCTTTCTTTTTCTTTTTTAGAATTTTACTCTTCAGATATGGCTGTAAGAGGATTTTTAACTTCTCTTGGAGATATGAGAAACAGTATTTATTTTTCTTCATCAAATCATTCAAATTGAGGGGAAATATTAGTCAGGTAACTAGGAGCATTGTTTGCATTCCAGACAACTAAAATTAGAGGTGGCATATTGGTTTCCTGTCTCATCCGCATATCTCCTCCCTGAGGAAATCCTATGTTCACTTACACTGAGGTTTCCAGGCTCTTAAACCTCAAATACTTCCAAAACCAGATTTTCGACGAACCACAACAAATAAGAGACAGCTGATTTTAAGCCATTATGCGTACACACCACAGATTGACAAATCTTCATGGACACATATATTTCCTCACTCATATGTCATGAACGCCACCACCCTATAGCCAGGTGACAGTGAGGGGGAGAATTATAATCTATAGCCACCTGCCTGTGGCTAAAACTGCTGCCTAATGAACATCCTTACCCTCTTGGTTAGCTTTTCCATTTCCTTAAGTGAGGTCAAAAACTGTCAGCCCAGGGGCTGTATGTGAGCCACAGAAATATTTTGTCAGGTGCAGTGTTGTAAGAAATATTTCAAATTATTTGCCAGCATTTAAAAATCAGAAGTTTCCATGTAAATATTGGAGTTTCTAGCTTCTTCAGAAAACTTGGAAGATTTGGCAAGACAGGGACCATGTTCTGTAGGAATTTACTGGAAGTGAGTGGCCACAGCCCCCTGTGGGAAAGGCACACTCGTTTCTCTTTCACCAGCATCCTCTTCGTGACCAGGCTGCCTGCCTGGCTATAGCAGATATTTGAATTATTGTTCTTTATTGCTTTTGCTACTTCAGATACTTATACTTCCCTCCCTTCCAAATGCGTTATTATTTATTACCTCAATCTTGTTGAAGGGGACAATAAGGAAGACAATTCAGTTCATTTTATGAAGCACTGACAGAGTGCCTGGTTTGTGCCAATAACATGTTACGTGCTGGAGGTAGAGGGAGTCACCGTGAGTAAAATGTAGTCTTTACCCTTAAAGAGCTCATAGACTAATGGTGGAAGAAAAACAAACAACATTGACAAGAAATTCTGGTGAAGCCAAAAGGTTTGATTCATTTGTTGTAAAAACATGAATGCAAGCATAGCTAGTTCTCTTTAGCTTCTGCTTGTGATAAAGACATCTAAATCTATTAATACAGTAATCTATCTTTATACAGATGGTTTTCAACTTACAATGGGGTTATATGGCAATAAATTCATCATAAGTTAAAAATCTTGTGAGGTCAAAAATGCATTTAATATATCTAACCTCCCAAACATCATAGCTTGGCCTAGCCTATCTTAAATGTGCTCAGAACACTTACATTAGCCTGCAGTTAGGCAGAAGCATCTACTATAAGCCTATTTTATAATAACATTTTGAATATCTCATGTCATTTATTAAACACTATACTGAAAGTGACAAACAGAATGGTGTATTGAAGAACAGTTTCTACTGAATGTGTATAGTTTTCACACCATCATAAATTTGAAAACTTGTAAGTTGAACCATTATAAGTTGAAGACTGTGTATATGTATGTGTACATATACATATATGGACACATATGTATATAATATTTTATCTACAGACACACAAATATATACATCTATGCATTTGTGTGTGTATAACAAAGGTTAAGTTTTGCAATCCAGTGGAGCAGTTATAAGCTGAATATTATAGATATTGTTAAATTAAATAAGCAGAAGGCCATTAGCCTGAGGCTGTCTCTGTACTTGACTTAAATAACATAATGAACTTCGACTTAACTTAGTATGTAAACAAACTGAAACCTAAGTAGGAGTGGCCTAATTTCAGCCAATCACAGGCAGCTGACTCATCACACCATGCCCAAATAAAGCAGACACCTAGTCGTAACCAATCTGCTGATTTCTCTACTTTGCTTCTGTGTTCAACCTATAAAAGCTCACTGCTCACACTGCAGGGTGGACCGCCTTCTAATTCTGACGCTGTCCAATTCGTGAATACTTCTTTGCTCATATATATTTTGCTAAATTTAATTTGTCTAAAGCTTTTCTTTTAACGATATATAGCTATATCACACTTCATAAGTATTTAAAATGAGCATTAAAGTCTAGTGCCTTTACAGAGACTGATTAAATTATTCTAAAACCAATATAAGTCTGACAATTGGTTTTTATAACGTTCCAAGTTCATTTCTCTTTCTGCGTTTCACTTAGCTTGTGTTTTCCAGCAACAACTCTAAGACCCACAAATTCTAAACTTTCCACTCCATAATTTCACTTCTCTTTATTTCTGACATTTCATCCTTACTAAGGCCTATTTACAAATGGCCTTACTGTGCTACCTGCTTAGGAAATTATTAATTTCCTATTTATGTGAGCCAACTGTTGTTCTGTTTAATTGTTAGCTGATTTCATTGTGGACCTTTCTGGAAATGCAGTTAAAAATTATAAACATGGTTTGTAACTTCTTCTGTGGATGTAGCAGGAAGGAGGATGGTGCTGTGAATACAGTGTTACAGATGACAAGTTCACCAATCCACTAAACTGATGCATTGGCATGGGTATTACTTAATGAAAGTAAAACTATTGTCACATTCTCTTTCCTTTTACTTTTCTTAATTCCAGCTATTTTATGAATAAAGTATTTTTAAAGTGTATATAATATTATTTCTATTATAATCATGCATTTATCACTTACAGTAAGTGCTACAGATTGTAAATTTGTAATTTTCTTCCTCAATGAAAAATTCTCTTTCATTTGGATATCTCGAATGTAAAATAACAGAATTTGTTGGTACATTTTATGAAGCTGTTTAATACTTCAATGCAAAACTCCTTTAATAGTTGTGTTTTTAAAAATATACAGTATTAAAGAGTATATCATTGCCATATTACTAAACAAATGCAAAGAGTAAATAGAGGTGTGATTTTGACCTGATTTAACCTTTCACTTCTGCTCTATCTGTACTCTCCTTTAAAAATACAATGTGGTTAGCATGAAATAAAATAAATAAATAAAGCAGAAGTCTCCTGGGAAAAATCAGCCCTGGGATGCTCTGTGTTTTCCTTTTCTCTGAAATCAAGGTATTTCCAAGAAATAGAATATTTATGAATACAGAGTTGCGAGAGGTAAAGATAGTTACTATCACTTTAGGATTTAAAATAGAGGCCAAATGGAAATTTAGAATATGTATAAAACCTAAATGACAAAAAATAGCACCAAACTAAACTTGATATATTTACTTTCAAAAATTATTTCCTAAAATCCAAAGCCTTATCTTTCAAAAGCCTTTATATGCCAAAAGAGTTCAACTCAGGAAAATATGCCAACATTAAGAACACTGTACAGAAAGGTAACTGTTGGAGGCACAGGTGGTTTTGCGCTCCATGCTATAGCAACTCCACAAAAGACTGTTCTCTCTCCTCTAATACCTATACACTAAAGGGATACAGTACAAACATTGTAAGTAAACACACATTTTTTTGGAGCAGATCATGTTGTATAATTGTAAATATTTTCCTCCTTTTAGGTAGTCATGGTAGCTTGTCCTAAAGTTATGAAATGAAAGTTCTTTAAGATAATCTATCAGAAAAATTATGATATAAAATCATTTTATAGAGGAAAATTTGAGCTAAAAAGCTACTGGGGGAGGATACTGCATGATATTCTCCATAATATAATTTGAAATCCTATGTATTTCATCTTCACTTAATTTTGACATGCTTCATTATACTGGAAGCCAACATCAATCTTTGCCCCGCTGACTTCCTACACTTTGGAATTATTAATGGAAAATGCGCTTAATTATATTCAATTTAGCACTTTGTTGTACACAGTCTTATATTGTTCTTTAAGTATAATCTGAATCTTACTTTCCACCAAGGTTGCATGCTACAGAAAAAGGAAATACATCATCTATTTAACATCTTTTAAATTTGCTATACCATTTTAAAGTAGTACCATGCAAACAGTAGGAGCTCCATAAATGCTTGTTAATCATGCCTCTCAAAACTCTCTCACTATACCATCAACCTTCTCACAGACTCAGGGAATAAAAGTAACAACGAACAGTACAGAAGTTTCCTGGCAATATTTCAAATTATTTGTTTCTAAAAAACATTCTTTTTCATTTTCAAAGTCATAACACTCACAAGGATTGAACTTAGCTGTTAAAAATATTGTTACAAAGCCACACAGAGCAAGGGTTATTATTCTCATTTATATCATGAAAGGGTTTCTTTACGTGTTTGATTCAATCATGAGCTCAGTGTGACAAGTTAAGAGGAAGCCAGGGATTTTCTTTCCCTCTGTTCATTCATTTGACAAATATTAATGGGTGTCTTCCACATACAAGACATTCTGCTAGGAGCTATTTGGGATACACGATGAATCAGCAGAGATCTTGCCCTCAAGTCTTATGATGCTTTGTTGTGAGGAATACTGTCAAAGCCAGGTGGTAAGGCCACTGAGCCTACTGCCCTGAAATCTGTAACCGACAGATTTCCTACAGCATTACATGCAAAGAATAAAGTAACCAGGAGAGTGGATTTCATTTTTCAACTCAAATAGACAAAATGCCAGAGAAGTGCCTTTTAATTGGGGGAAAGGATTATATGTTGCCACTTATCCATTTGTTATTTTTATTAATATTTTTAAATATTAATAGTTATTAAAAACACATTTTATATTTTTTGAGGAGATAATGAGGAAAAATTATCAATCATGAAGGGAGAGATCTAGTAAATTCATCTATTCTTATGAGAGGAGAAAGAAGACAGAAAAAGAAATAAAAGGAGAACAGAAAAGAGGAAGAGGGAGAGGCAGAGACACTGGGAAAGAAATAATGTTAAAGGGTCTGAACATGTTTTAATTTAACTTGAATTTGTAAATAGAATGTAAATTAGTAGAGCATTTTGACACCTGTAAGATAGCAAATAAGCCAAAGAAAGGGCTAAGAATGGAGCAATTAGGGATTGCATCACATTAATTTAGCATTTTTGATTTAATTTAAAGTAGTGGTTCTCAAAATGTAGTGTGTATATGGATCACTTGTATGTTTGGTTAAAATTTCATGTTCTTAGGTCTTGTCCCAGATTTTCTAACTCAGTGAGTATGGGTGGGGTTTGGAAATCATATAGTAGTCCCCAGCTATGAGAACTACGAGAGATGCTGCTTACTACTTTGCTGCTGTCTAGCCTTGCAGAAAAAGCTATCATCTTGATTCTAAAGAAAAATGTGCCTTTTTATACTATCAGAGCTATAATTGTGACATTGCTGTTCTCTGATGGCAACAAAACACAAATAGCTGAGACAGTCCTGAGAAGGCGACTAAGCCCCGGTGAAGTTATAGTTTAGTGACACTGCATCTCCTGAGACCAGCACTGCTGAGACCTGTCTTGGATTGATCCTTTCCAGCTTAGGTAAGAGGAAATGACCATACTCATGTGGTCTAATGTGGCTTAAATCTAGAGCAACTACACTTCTGGATTGTCCCAGGGCAGCCTGGTTATCCCTGTTGTCCCATTTTCTTGTCCCTTTAACTCTCAAAGTGTAACAGTTTGGACAATAAATTATACAGTCACCCTGTTCAGATATAACGGAAAGGAAGAAGAACTGTGAAAACTCTAATTTGTAAAACAACTCAACAAAGAATAGTGAATTCTGATGCAGCTTAGTAAATCACATTTTCTATCATTTTATAATTTATATTGTTCTCTAATGGTGATCTGAATCCATCAAAGTTGTATCCTACAGAGTAAGGAAATAAATCATATACTTTATATCTTTTACATTTGCTATGCCGTTGTTAAATAGTACCATGCAAACAATAAAGGCTCAATAAATTTGAGTTTACATATAGACAAAGAATAAGAGCTAAATTAAGGAAGAAATTCCTTAATTTTAAATACATGAGATTTTGACAGCTGAAGCAAGTAATTCTTGATTTATTTTTGAAAAGAATTTCTGAGAATTAAAAATTGTTAACTAGATGTATATGATGAAAATGGAGATGCAGAAATGTAAGCAATATTGTATTAATATCAAAGCCGACTATTGACAAAACCATTTTGAATGACAGCAGTGATATATGCATATATACACTTTGAAAAAAAAAACCACCATTTTGCTTTAAAGACAGACATGACATGACACTATAAGAAACGTTTCTAGTAGTAGGGAAAAGGAAAAATATCAGGATACATGAATCCATTAGGTCTTGCGCAATATAAGCTGTGTGGCTTTGGGCTACTCATTTAGTCTTTGTTACTTCTCTTTTCTTTCTCTGTATAATGGGATCATATCTCCTAGCAGAGTTGCGAGGATTAAATTATGAACGTGAAATAAAGTAGCACCTATCATAAACAATCTATAATTTCTGGTTGCAAAGCATAAGCCTGTCATAACACTCTGTTATGCCCATTGTTCAGTGTTTTTTGTCACTTGATGAGGCCTTTTAATGAAGTATGATGGTAATTGGATATTCTTTTTAGATGTATTGGCTTTCGATCAAATATCATTAGCAGCAAACAATTATTCCATGATAAGGTCATTGTGGAGGATGCAAAGGGGGTTATTCTCATGGAGCTTGTGGGGAAAGAAGGTTCTACATATCAGAATGTAGATAATGAAGGTAAAGAAGTATATATTAGGGCATTTTTAAACTTAAACACATACGTTACAAAAAGAAATCTGGACAAATAATGCCTGAGTTTCCAAAGCAGAGAGTTTAAAGTAGAACAAAGAACAAAAGAAGAAAATAAAAGAAAAAAAAATTCCTTCACCAGTTACTGGCCTCTTCCTTAGCTTTTTCTTTTTTTCCCCTTCTAGTATTTTGTCTTTCTTTCTCCTTTTTTTTAATCCCTCCATCCCTAATTTGTGCTTCTTTCAGATGCAGAGCATTCATTTTAGTTATGCCTTTGTTTTAATCTTCAAAGTTCTTTCAAATGTGGTTGATAAAAGATTATCAGAAAATGTGATTTCTAAGAGAACCCTGGTGCTAGCTGTTGAATTATAATCATTTATACCTGTTAAAAATATTAATAGAAAACTGAATAAATGAACAAGAATAAAGAGATTTTGAATACAAAATAAAAACATGATTTTTATATAAAGAAACCTTTAAGGCAATTTTACCTTCACACTATCAAACAGGGATTTTTTTTTTCCTGAAATATGCAATTAGTATGAAGCATGGACTTTACACAGCTGCCTTTCTATTGGTCCCTTGGCTTCCTGTCTTGCCTTGCCAGTGCACATTTCCTAATCAAATAGCCACTCTTCAGACACACTGCATTTCCTACAGTAAAAATGTGATCATGTCATTATAGCCCCCTTTTCCTGGGCTGGGCCTTCCATTTACTTCTACAAAACCCATGGTTGGCATTTTTGAACTATATACTCTAACTATGGGAAATAAGCTTGATATGTGGCAATTCTAAGAGTATTGAGATAAAAACATTTGTCTCAAATAGATAAGCTGATTAATTTGAAAAAGGAGCTTACTCACTAATCCAGCACTTCAATAGGGCAGAATCTTGTAAGAACTGTGCAGGGTAGTTGTCAATGGACACAGGCATCAGAGCTTGAGTTCAAAAGATCAAAATCAATAGCATTAGAGGGCATTCTTTCCAAAGCATGGTAATGGTACAACTCCCATTGGTTTTAATGGAAGTCATGAAGCTAACATGCCTTGTAACCTTTTAAAAATGGAAGGATTAGCATTCAACTGGATCTGCTTCATAGTGTGTCTATTGACAGAGCATTATGCACAGGGCCTGAATTGATCAGGCTGACTTAAATTTCTTCTCTTTCCTCTAGTGTAAATAAGTACCATATTATTCTCCCTACCCATATGATAATGATTTGATTCTTCAAAATGGAACTCAATGCGGACTTAAAAAATACCACCTACAGCAGGCAGTCAATGCTTTCAATGTGTGATTCATTTACCAATAATAATGCCATTTGGAAGATTTTATTTAGATCATCATTTTATGTGATAGTTCTTCATAGACTCATTTAAGAAAAATATAGAGAAGGCTTATTAAGTGTACAATGCTGTTATGCATTGAAAAAAATATTTCTGGTCAAATTTGAGAGAATACCTTCTATTCTTCCACCCTAAGACAATTTTTTAAGCATGTAAATGTTTGTTTTCCAAAACAGTATAACTGAGCTGTTATCTATGGAAGGTTTACATGATGTTTTTTCTGAGACAAAATAAGGAGAATTAATCAAAATACTCTCCAACTGTAAAAATCTAAATATCAAATATATATATTACATAAACTTAACCCTTTGGATTGTCTATGCTACTACCCATGTCTTCTTCAAGGCAAATTGTCTTCTTTTAAAGAACTAAACGTAAGAATGAGAATACAAAAATGAATTATAAACATGGATTCCTGAAAATAGATGTTTTTAGTAGGGTTTTGGGCCAGCTCACTGTCACACAAAATGTTAATATGATATAAATGATTCAAAAATAAATTTCCTTTGTAAAAATAAAATTTAGGCTCAATTGGGTTGACTGATTTTATATTATAAGAGCACATAAATATGCCATTGGTTTCAGATGCTTTTATGAGTTGCCTTAAGAAATAGTTGTTTCCACTTGAACGAACTATATATAGGGATGACATTTAGAACTTAGCCAATGTTAACCTCCAAATGTTCACCACGGGTGTCCATAAACAGTCACTTATTACATCCTCTTATAAACAACACCGTAACTGCAGTGAAGGTGTGCAGTCACATTGCAGCTGCTTGGTTTGCTGAAGTGAATATTAACACTCTCTGCTACTCTCCGTAACATGGTTCTCACTTAGTGGCTCCGACCTTCAGCTTTCACACATCTTCCCCAAGATAATGAAATCCATTTGGGAGCCCTGCAAACCTTAACCAGCATAGATTTGAGAAGCCATGCTGCCAGACTCCTTGACAGGCTATTTGATGCTCTCTACCACGTTTGATTTAGACAGAGCTTCTGACACAAACAGAGCACGCTTCAGATATTCCAGATCCGTTTGTTCTATTTCATCATACTCCAAGGATGTCACTTATCATCACCCTTGGGCATGCAGGGCTAAAAGAACAGGAGAGGTAGGTGTGCTCTGCCATTCACAGCTGGGCTTCCTTTAGGCTGCAAAGGAAAGCTACTTGGTGCATCGCGGACCATTTCCTAGCCATTCAATGATATTCAAAGAAGAGCAAAGAGCACCTTTCATAAAAATGACATTTCAACTACTCTATCTTTTCTTATTTCTAGCCCTCACCCAAGAAGTATCCACCATTTTAAGAGATGCTCAGTTTTGAAGGGTATTCAGGGTGCAAGGATCATGGCTGTGTCTCTGCCCTCACACACACAGATTAAAAGTTCCTGCTATTTAGAACTGCAGTATTGTGTGCTCTTTTTCAGCAGGAGATTTCTGTGGCTTCGCACAGTGAGGCTCAGGAAAGAAACTAGATGAAACTATGTTGTCTTGCTCCAATTAAAAATGCTTTGCCAAGATCCAGAATTACTTTAGCTGTGATTTTTTTTAAACAAAGAATTTTCATGTTTCAAAATCAGTTCTTATCTTTCATACACCAATCTATTTTACCTGATTTGTCCTTGGTTTTTCTTATTCTTCACCAATTTATTTTTTCAAGTTTTTATATTTCAGTATTATCTATATTGAGATAAAACTGTACAATGAAACTCCTCAGACTGTAGGGGTTTGGTGATGAGACAAAGACAGGAAGTAATCTATAGGTTTTTCCAAGAAGAGATCGCTGTTTGGCAAAAGCTATTAGTACTCCCTATGATGAGATTTTAGGTTTTTGAAAGAACTACAGTGGGATATTGGGTTGCATGAAAACAAACAAACAAAGCCTTCAGATTGGCCTAACTTGAACATTAGTCCCTTAAAGTGATTCTAGAAATATTTGATTATATTTCTTTCTGAACAAATAAATGGGGGTGGAGTATGCTAAGAAAAGGATTTGACAGGCTATTGTATTTATGAACATATGTACATATATCCATAACAGGGGGCCAAATACAAATAAACAGCAAATCTATGAACAGATCATAAAGAGGCAACTTAGTCATGTGGTTTAGTCTCTCAATTGCTTTGGGTTTTAGTTTCCTTTTTGTTTTGTTTCTAAAATATTAACTGCGCTTCTCTATTGGACTCAGCTATCCAGAGACCTCCTGGGTGCTTTTCCCTATGGAAGACGTGTACTTCCAATTCCACTGATATCAGGGTTGGCTTTGGGCAACGGAATGTGAGTAGAAGTGACATGAGCCACATCCAGGCAGAAACTTTAAGACCCTCATGTGGTTCTGCCATTACTCTTTTGTCCCCTGTATCAAGAATTGTATATCCCAGTATGGGGATATTAAATACAAAGAAAAAAACATACCAGCAAAGCCCATTTGTCTCATGAATTTTAAACTTACTGGTACTTTGGACATCTATTAATTCATGTAGTGATGTAGAGCTGACATTTTTCTGGATCATGATAAAACCAAAGGAAGTTTTATGCTCTTGATCCTTTATAAAAGAGAAAGATGATAATTACAATTTTAAACATTCAATTATTTAGGGGGATATAACTGGCAACTTCAGAGGTGTTCTAATCATCAAGATTCACAATTGGTTTTTCCTGGAAATGTAATAATTAAAATGCTTTTTTTTTCTCAAAAGTACTTTTTAAGAAAGAAATCAATCTATCTAGGTAATTTTTCATGAAATGAACTTATGCTTTGAATTTTCTCAGGAAAAAGTTAGACAGCTTCAAAGTTAGATGTTTTAAGAAGGGAGAACTAATGACTGTTTGACAGGTTTAAAAAGTTGTACTTGACAGCGCAGTTATAGCTGTTTGATAGTAAGACTTAGATGTTCTGCTTTATTGAATGTCAGGCAGCAGCACCGAAAGATCATCCAAATAACTTCTCTTCTTTAAAACCAGCAATTTTTCATTTAAAAGCACAAGAGAAATTTTAATCAAATGATGATCCCTAACATCCTTTACAGCTTTAAAACTCTATGATTTTCCAAGCTCAAATCATTGATTCAGCGTTAGAGGGAACCAGAATTTCAGTTCTATGATTACATTCTGTACTAGAAGTGTGGATATCAAGTCCCTTAGAATTCTGGGGGTGGCTTGGAGGTGGAGGATTAAATAATCTTATAACTTCTTTTTCAGATGTTAACACATTAACAGGCATTATTCATTGCTATTCCCAACATATTTCTATTGTAATGAGACAATACAGTTTATTTTTCATATATAGGGTGTCAAAAGAATAAAATCAAAATGTCTGTCTAATTTCCTAACTCTAATTATTACTCATTCTGGTCTAGGGGAAGGTAGTAGATTTGAGAGCTATAACAGAGGATGCCCACTTAAATTTGAATTTTTCAAATAAACGATAAATAATATTTTAGTACAAGTATGTCCCAAATATTACAGAGCTCCCTTAACACCTTGGTCTGATTAAATGAGTTTTCACTCATTGCCCGCTGCAAAAAGCTTTGGTCTAATTATGAAGGGAAATTCTGTCCATTTTTAAACTTTTGGTATCAGGATGGTGTAATCGTTAATTTTACGAATTGCCTTGACTAAGCCATGGGGTGCCCAGGTATTTGGTTAAACATGATTTCTGAGAGTGTTTGTGAGGGTGTTTCTGGATGAGATTAACATTTGGATTGAAAGACTGAGTAAAGCAGATTGCCCTTCTCATGTGGGTGGGCCTCATCTAATCCACTGAAGGCCTGAATAGGACAGAAAGCTAAGAGAGAATTACTTTCTCTGCACAACTGTCTTTGAATTGGGACATTCTCCTTCTGCCTCTGGACTTGGAATTGAACTGGAATTTACACCATCAGCTGTCCTGCTGCTCAGGCCTTTGGACATTGGTACTTGGACTGGAACCATGTCATTGGTTTTCCTGGGTTTAGAGTTAGCCTCTATAATCATGTGAGTCAATTCCTTTTAATAAATCACTTATTATAAGAAATAATATATATATACATACATATATATATATGTATATATATGTGTATATATATGTATATATGTATATATATGTATGTATATATATACACATATGTATGTATATATATTATATATACACATATGTATATATATAATATATATATACACACATATATATTCACACACACATTATACAATACGTCCCATTGTTTATTAGTTCTGTTTCTCTGGAAAACTCTGACTAATACAGATGGACAGAATAAAAGAAATATCAACTCGATATAATTGATGACTTCAGAGCTTCTGTGCTGGTCTGCTCTGTTAATTTCACTTATTGTGTACAGACTTGTGGGCAAGTGGAGACTTCAATATGCTCTGCTGCTGGGGACTCAAGCAACTTTCCTAAGCATAGGCTGCCCCTGCTGACCCTCAGCCACATCTGGCAGCTGACTAAGAAGTAGGGTTCTCACACAGCATTCCCCTGATGTGTATGCCTTCCTTTTCCACTCCAAGTCTGGAAGTCCCAATCTCATCCGCTCTATGTGACCCAATTCTGGGCCGAACTGCAGTATTCACCTCATATACTCCCTGGGTATTGGGAACTCCAGGGGTAATCCTTGATGCCTTCCATCTACCTTATCAGTGTTCCTATCTGTATTCAGACAGTGCTGGGGCAAGTCATCTAGGCCCAGC